>CABFOW010002221.1:34204-44430 GCA_902141385.1 Timema californicum | reverse complement strand
GTTCAATCCTCGGTCCCGGCATAGATTTATCTGATTACCAAACCCTTCCTTCACCTCTGACAAGACATCTTGTGAATGTGGGGAATGCCAGGCCTACACCGTGGTTCGGATTCCACGTTAAACTGTAGGTCCTTCATTTCATCTCACAATCACCCTACCATTACACATTAGCGTAAGTGCGTATATAACCCGAACGGGTAGTAAGACGCGGTGTTAATAATAATAATAATAAATAGTAAATCCCAAGCTTCCAGTAATAATTCCTTATGTTTTACTGTATAATTTTTCTGTATATTATCTAAGAATGTAAATACAATTTTAATTTTAAAAATTCCCGCTATTGTAGCAATTTTCTGTTTTCTAATATCAGGCTTCCTATGAAAACCATGACTGTACCTTACGATTATTTTAATGCATCCTAATGTTGGATAATAGCTGATAGCTATCCGAAAGTTACAAAAGTAACAAAAAAAATTATTTCCGTATGTTAATAAGAGAAAACACATGAGCTGCATATTTCACCTTTGACAGATAAAATGTCGATAAAAAATAATAATATGAATTAAGTAATTCATTAAAAAATTAATTTTGTTGGGTTTAATAGAATTTTTAGTGAAATATTGATTTATATTTATTTGTATTGTAAAATAAAGATAATAATTTTTTTAAAAATAGGTATTAAGTAGATTTTTTTGTGCATTATGTATCAGAGTAAATGGATGTATGCGAAAGTAGTTTACTTATCCCTATTTAAGAAAAGATAATATTTTATGATAGTTAATGTGGAATCGTTACTTTTAATTAATGATAAGAAGTTATTAGTTTTTCGAATTTCATGCTATCTGGTTTTTTACTAAATTAATTTAATTCAGTGAACTAAGTAGTAATAATTTGACTATGCAATTTAATACTATTTGTTTATTATTTAACTAGCATTTACCCGTCGCAGCTTCACCTGCAATAATTGATAACAGAAAATAATTTTTAACTAAACTGTTTTGGTCATAAATCAAACTTTTTTTTTTCCAAATATCTATGCGTTTTTCTCGGTTCTAGCTGTAAATAATTTTGCAGTATTTTAATTTTAACTTTAAAATATTTAGTAATAGAATAAATATATATTATTTAAATTATCAATTACTATTATTTTATTTTTACCTTTATAATTAGTAAGATAAATAAATAAATGAAATAATATTTAGTTTGAACTACATAGATAAAAATCACATCATATTTATCATTTATTAGTATGAAAATACGTCACACTAATTACTATTTACTTTAATTACAAAATATTAAATCACATATTCTTAAATAACATAATTTCAATCACACTATAACTATATATTTATTAATATTATTTAAAATCAAAGGTTGGGAATAGTCTTATATGTTATTCCAGGACATACTCTACCAACGTACAAATTTTCATTCGAATCTGTTCAGCAGTTTTGGCGTGATTGAGTAACAAACATCCAAACACACAAACTTTCGCATTTATAATATTAGTATGATAAGGGTTTTATATTTTATAAATAATTATTATTATTTATTAGCTTGATCACAAAAGTTTTTAATGAGCTAGCCCACTTTTTACTATAATTCCACTATGTCATTAATAAAGCGCTTGGATTTTACTCTCAACCAAAGAGCATTCGATAGTACATTTATAATTATTTGAATACATATGATTATAACCGTGCTGGTGGTCACGTGGTTTCAATGTCTGTCTCATTAAGTTTAGTTTACCAGTAACTGGGAGATCTGGATATGAAAATTGGCCAGGTACACTGAGGATACATTTTCTTAGTAGAAGATCCCACTCTTCCTCTGGGCAAATTTGGGTACATTACATCTACCTCCTTCATCCTTACTCCATTAAATAAAATTGTAGTTAAATTAGGTCTAATAATTATAATATAATTGATAACATGAATATTAAAACTAATAAAATAAAACGGTTAACATCATCAGCCCTATTTATATAATCTTAACTATGTATAAATTACTAAAGAAGAAATAAATAGAACAAAATCTTCCAAAAAATGTTGATATTCAATCGAGTAATAAAGTTTGTTACAACTAAACAAGAATGATAATTAATTGACTCTCACTCAACAAAATACACAAAATCATTAATGAAAAAATTAACCCCGAATCTAAATAAAATTAATCTAATAATAAATAAAAAAATAAAACATTTTTATATATCCTATATGATTATTTTCTTTGTAAAATGACCTAGTGTATTTTAATATAAACTAATGATTCCATAAATCAATATTCTAACTAAACTAATTAAGTAAGCTATAGCAAAAAAGAAACAAAATCAAAAACACAAATTTTGGGTAAATACGTGGCTAATCCAAACGTATTGACGTAGTTATGGATGTCAACGTGAAATCAATACAAAAATATATCGATTTATCTACAAAGCCATGTTTTAGTATCCGATACATCGATCAATTTATCGATATATTTTATATATTGGACTAGAATTATGGCTTGTGACTAAAATAAATTGAACTAGCTACTATCTATTTTTATTAACTTAGAATACTCCAGATATCCACTTCACCACCAGTGGATCAGTGAAAGCGTGCTGGGCTTGTAAACCAGAGGTTCATGGATCGAAACTATGCCCTTCTACAATTTTATATACTATTACAAATAACACGGAATTCTTTCTTCAATAAAACACAAATTTCCAAGGACATTGAATTTATTGTTATCCAAATAACGTAGAGTAGTTGGAATGGTTCTTTACCACCAGTGTCGCGGAGTGTTACTCCACCCTCCTGACTTAAAACAAAAGTCCAACTGACCTTTCTTTGACCATTCGAGCTGCCTCCCTTTACTCCTCGCCGAACTACCTCTTCCGGCGGTAGAAAAGCCTTCAGCGAGCCGACCAAGAGCTCTCGCGGAGGCTTAGGGTGAAACCGAACGTAAGGAGGAAATCCCTCAAAGGTGACGTTGATTCGGCACAAAATTAATCTTTTATTAAAACTATTTTTTACTAAACTCGTCTGCTATTTTCAACAACTAAAGACAATACTTAAAAGTGGAAAGTGGTGAAGTATCTTATTAATATTATTATTATTATTATTATTAGCACCACGTCTTACTACCCGTTCGGGTTATACGCACTTACGCTAATGTGTGATGGTAGGGTGATTGTGAGATGAAAATGGAGGACCTACAGTTTAACGTGGGATCCAAACCACGGTGGAGGCCTGGCATTACCCACATTCACAGGTTGTGATTAACACACGTCTTGTCAGAGGTGAAGGAAGGGTTTGGTAATCAGATAATTCTGTGCCGTGACCGAGGATTGAACCCCGCACCCCAGCACAGAATTCCGTCACCTTACGCCTGGATCACCAGGTCACCTAAGTGAAGTATCGTATTAAATAACTGTAGATGTATTAATTTCACCATTGCAGTTAGCCCAAACTGATGTTCTTCAATATATCATAAACAACTGATATATCGATATAAATTGATTGATATATCGATATAAATTGATTGATATAACGTAGCTTTTGATATATCAGTATATGGTGCAGCACAACAACAACAAAATACCAAAAGGCAGTTTAATGTGACAACACAGCACCACGTGAGCTATGTCTCTAGCATACGCCGCATTACTATGGCGTACACGCACTATTATGACATGCACACACGTCACAACAATGGCTCTACGATACGTGTACGCGCAATTACATAATCCCTTTTGGCAACCGTACGGATCACCCTCATAACGTGCGATAAGGCCAAATTCTAGTCCAGGCACATCCAATTGTTTTTTAAGTGCTACATGTAACGATAACTTTCACTTAATTTAATAGCAGAGAAGAGTTAAACCATGTGTGTGTGTTGGGTTTTTTTTCACTCGCTTCCCCCAAAGCAAAGTTGATGTGGAACTGATTGATAACAGGTAGAATAAATTCCACATTTCCTTGGTTTCTCTTGGAGCTATTTTGCAGTTGAATAACAACCTTGAATAGAATGCTTGATGGTTCCATTATAAGAGAGGACACGTTTTGAATTTATAATGACTTACTATTCGTTTCATTAAAATAGGAGTGGTACTTCAATATTAATTGTCAAATCCACGGATCGACTGGCATTTATAAATAATATGAATGATGTATAGTTCAGTGAATTATTTTTGTTTGTTTTTTAATACCGCGTCTTATCACCTATTCACGTTAATTACTCTAATGGGGTATGGATAAGGAAGGAAGCATATTAGAGTTAGTTTACCCATATTTGCGTGGAAAGACATTAGGAAACGCTTTATAAAAAAAACCACCCACAGTAGAGCTGACCGGGATTCAAGCCCCGATCTCTCTGTCATCATCAGGCCACAGATACCTATCAACACCTGTCTACAAGGATATATATCACGGCAGCCCAGTCTACCCCCATATTCAGCGTCAGTAAAAGGCTCAGCTGATCTATAATAAGATGACTTGGATGTGTTTATTTGCAACGTTATCTTACTACCCGTCAGTGCTAGCCACATATTTAAGCTAATGTGGTACGGCTGAGGCCATTTAGAAGAAATGTAAAAATACTTTCAGTACATCCAGCCATTGTTTATACCCCGAGCTTTCCATCGCCGATAAACAAGATCAGGTGAGACTGACTTCTTAGTCCGTGTGGAGGTATTGTCAGATTTAAATGCATATAAATATACATATAAAGTTGTCCTTTAAATGTATTTAATTCTATATTCATACTTTGATCATGTTTTAGTATGACTAGGCTTAGATTTAAAAAAAAATAGCATTATGAGCTATATTTACTTTAATTTCTAGGTAGTATCTATAGAATCATCAGTCAACCACATGTTAAATAAAGAGCTGGCTGCATTTAAATCATCAGTCGGCCGCATTGAAATCATTACCTTGCTGCACTGAAATCATCAGGTGACCACACTGAGATAAGTGTAGGAATGCACTGAAACCATCAATCAGCCGCACTGAAATAACCAGTTGGCTGTACTAAAACCATCAATCAGGCGCACTGAAATAACCAGTTGGCTGTACTGAAACCACCAATCAGCCGCACTGAAATAACCAGTTGGCTGAATTGAAATCATCAATCAGCCGCACTGAAATAACCAGTTGGCTGCACTGAAACCACCAATCAGCCGCACTGAAATAACCAGTTGGCTGCACTGAAACCACCAATCAACCGCACTGAAACCACCAACCAGCCGCACTGAAATAACCAGTTGGTTGCACTGAAACCATCAATCAACCGCCGCACTGAAATGACCAGTTGGCTGAATTGAAATCACCAATCAGCCGCACTGAAACCACCAATCAGCCGCACTGAAATAACCAGTTGGCTGCACTGAAACGATCAATCAACTGCACTGAAATAACCAGTTGGCTTAATTGAAATCATCAATCAGCCGCACTGAAATCATAAGGGTGTAGCACCGAAATGGTCAATGGGTCACACAGAATCCACCAAAGAAAGACACTGAAATCAACAAAAGGCTATCAATTAAACTAAGAGAGAAGCTCGTATCTGCCCCTTATCATCTTCATTTCTTCACCTGTCACATAATAACATGTAAGGTAACGTATGATGTCATTGTTTGTGTACTTGACCCAACCTCTAACGTTACTGCCCTTGAGACAACAATGTGTCTGCTATTGTCCAACAAACAACCTACAAACTATACATCTTGCAGTGCAAACTCTTACCTACAAACTACACTACACTTGTATTGGTTTATGTTATTTTCAAAATAAAATCAATTAATTTTAAAACCATCTTCGGTGGTCGAACGGCTGGACTGCTGATGACGACGAGGTTGGGGTTTGAAACCCGGTAGGTTAGATTGAGGTGGGTTTTTTTTCTGAATGGCTTCCCACTCTAGCTCTTCGCTTATGTTGGTACATTTAATATAAATTCTACCTTAATAATCCCTCTCCTATTTATGTAAATATTCGGACAGCCTGAAAGGAAACAGTAAAATTCTGTACACAAAAAGAGCTAGTTTTAAAACAGATTTTTTAAATCTTCTTCTCATACTTTTACTAATGTAATTATGTATTTATCCAAACGACACGTACACCGCATAGTTGTCATAAATTCAATAAGAGTCAAGACTATAGTATGAGGAGAGTAATTAAGTGAAAATGCACAAGCATTCCCTTGGAAACTCGATGTAAAATGTCTCACAGAATTTGGTCAGAATAAAATCCCAACTTGTCGGATCTTAATTAGCCACACTCTTCTTTATGGGTGTGTGAAGCTGCGAACTGCCAAAATTCGAGGGCCAAATCTCCTTCACTACCGTTTCGTCACCCACAATAACCTTCGCACCTTCGAAACATATCGAAGGAAGAAGAAAACTTTTATATATTAAGAACAGATTTGAATTATTTCACTAAATACCTATGACATTTTTCAACATATTAAAATCATTTTTAGAGCTGCTACTAAACATTGATTAAATTACATCTATAACATAAGCATCGATAAATTTAGATATGTCGGTATACAATACTGTATTGGGATTTTTCTTTCCAATAAACCTTTATTTTTCACTTAGATGCCCTAAATGTATGTATTCACACATACAGTGGCCCCACGGTTTCTTTGGTGCTGACTGACAGCTCACAGCTGACTTATGACAGTCAAAATGTAGGTATATACCTAAATTTTGACTGTGAGAAGTGACAGCTGCTAAACACATGTTTTTTCAGATCATTTGGTTTGGCGTAGGGATACGTAATTTGGTCTGGTAACTTTTCAAAGCCATCAGCTGTCAGCTGCGAGCTGTCAGTCAGCACCAAAGAAGCCATGGGGCTACTGTACCTAATCACACAGTAGCCATATTACGTAGGCAAAAAGTTTGTGCCTATAGCTCAAAAAACAATTCAGCACTTAATACATCCTCACTAACTTTCTTCGCATTTACTTAACATATAATACACCCTTCGCTTCAACAACATCCGTAATCCGAGTAATACATACTCTTTTACTCTTCAAACTATTAATGTTTCTCCTTTTTCACACATTCGTCTACAACATATAGTCAAGTCTTACATGGCCTACCCCTTCATTTTAATCTACACTCTTCATATATTTGTTTTGTCACTCGATTCACACTGATCCTCTCGACCAGCCCAAACCAACGCAAGCCACTTCTTTAACATGGACCTTTTGGATTCCCTTTCAAACCACACTCCTTAAGCATCCATTCATTACCGACTCTGTCCATACGATTTTATCCACATACATAGATATCTCATTACAACCGCATTCGCCTTGTTCTTGTGTTTTCCTTGACAAACCCATGCTTCACATACAAACAACAATATTGGGGTTAGCACAATTTTATATTCTGCTAACTTCGCCTGTTTCGATACTACTTCATTCTTTGCAATTAGTCCACATACATCCAACTACTCTCCGAGATGCATTCTGTTAATTTCACCAGATATTCTTCCATTTTTACGAAACATTCTGCCCAGATACACAAAATCATTCACTTGTTCTAACAGTTTTCCATTTATACTAAGCTGATAATCATTTCCTGATCCGTCCTTATCAAAAAAATATCATCTTAGTTTTGGAGACATTTATAGTTTATTTATTTATTTTTTAGCTCCACGTCTCACCACCCATTCGGGCTAAACGCATATATACTAACAACTGTTAGGGATGATAAAGGTTGAGTTTAGAGGTAATGCACCAGCTATTGCGTGAAGGGAGAACCTTTCAGAAAATACCACACTCAGTACACTCTACCGGGTTTCAAACCACGATATCCATATCATTGGTACTCCAGTCTGTTTTGAGAAGGACAGCTTAGACCATTCAACCACCGATAACGAGTTGTGGATATTTAAAAAACTAAAAGTACTGTTATGTGACAACAACAAAAACCTTACTCACTTCGGTGTCCGCATGGTCTAGGGCACTACTCTCGCAGTAGACTAGACTGCCGATAGTGGGGAGATCGAAGCTCGATCGAGGTTTGCCACTCTTCCTCTAAGCAAATTCGGGTACACTTCCTTTCAAAATAACCTTCTAAATCCCCAAAACCATTAGCATAATTAGTTCATAAGCGTATATCTCGAACGCGTAGTAAGACGCGGTGTGTACAAAACTTATATTTGACTTCGACTTTGCATCTTATGTTTCAAGCCTCACTTCTCATTGAAGGTCATTCGACAGTTAAAATTTATTCGCACAATTTCAGCAAGTGTATAATTTATAAGCTATTGATTCAATGATTTCAAATCATTACAGTCCACTAGCTATAAGGGTTCAAACTAACTATTATACGTTTTTTGCGTACCACTGTTAAGGTAAACTAATTAATGTGCGAGGCTTAATATTAGTTTAACCAGACAATCATATACATTTCGTAGATTATGGTGGGCAGGACATGCAGCGTGAATGGGGGATTCTAGAACCTTGTTCAGGGCACTGACTGGAATACCCATTGGAGACCTAGACGCAGATGGGAGGATAACATTAGAATGGACCTGATAGGGATAGGGTGTAATGAATGAGGTGGATTGGATAGAGCTAGCCCAAGATAGGGATAGGATGTAAATAGATGGATTGGATAGAGCTAGCGTAATTTTGTAAGTGGGGGCAGTTTACTTTCGAGCTTCTATTGCCATAGAGTAAGACATTCATATAAAGTGTAAACAAAGAAATATTTATATGTTAAAGAAAAATAATTTTTAATGTACAATTAGATTAAAAGTGGTAGAATCATATAAAAATTACGTTCTTTTAAAACCTTGACAATTTGATTTTATCTAATTTTG
This sequence comes from Timema californicum, assembly GCA_902141385.1. Taxonomy (NCBI): domain Eukaryota; kingdom Metazoa; phylum Arthropoda; class Insecta; order Phasmatodea; family Timematidae; genus Timema; species Timema californicum. The sequence continues at coordinate 35,614 of CABFOW010002221.1, read as the reverse complement.
TAATAAGCTATATTGTTATTTATAGCTAACCTATTTTATTTGAACTAACACAAGCAAAATCTTTAATTTTATTACTGTGCCCAAATTGATCATTTCAAATATAGATTTGCAATGTATATTTCATGAAATTTCTTGTTTTGACTGTAACAATAGTAGAGACAACACCGATCAGCAGAATCTAATATGTCCGGCTGAGGTAGAGGGTCAGATAATCGCAAATAATGACACACTCGGGTAAAGCGAACGCAAAACTTCCTTACTTGGTCGGTGTTGCTGGAATTGGTTGGGCTAAGACATTGCTACTTGCTATCGTTTGCTACCTATCCAAACTGCAAAAACGCCGGCCATTTTTCCTGTCCACTTCCATCACACTTTAAGGTGGGATGGAGTGGGCGTGAAAAAAAAACCAGTACTTTTGTAGTCTTTTGGCCAAAATAAAAATTATATTGCTCCAGTACTAATATATAATTTAATTTTCTTCACATGGTGACCTTAACATTTTTTTTAAATATCTCTCAAGGATGTTCTGAAATTTAATGACAACTTTTTCTCTTCATTTAAAATGTTTGGTAGATATTCCCACCATGCTCATGACATATTCATGAACTGTTGATGTCAACATGTGAAGAAAATTAAACTCTATGTTTATATTGGAGCTATATATTATTTATTTTCACCAAAAAATTGTTTTATCCTAAAATCTGCAAAAACATTGGCCTTTACTCGCGTTTCCTTCCATCCCACCTTAAAAAGTGAGCTTCCTACAACCCAGCCGTACCATTCTTTCATCTGACACGATGTTTAACTCACTCTAAACCCCCCATGGAGAAGGTCGTTACATAAATCCGAACAGCAGAATAAATTAAACAATCAAGTAGATATGGTACGTAGCTTGTCTAGGAAAGCTGGTCAGCGCGTGATGTGAAAATATTGGGTCTACACTAAAACGAGCAAGGCAGGAAGGCCCAGTCCGTGGAACGGGCGGTTTCCCCGTTCGTCCAGTGAATAATCCCCCCAGGTTTCCAAACAAGGCGAAGGTATCGGGTGGAACCCATACTGTTCTGTGTTCCTCGTCTCTTTCACGTTCGTTATGTAAGTCGAATGGGGAGACGGGTTGGCGAAAGTTCGATGGCGTTAACGATTGTGAGACAAAGGTTAAGGTATAATCATCTTCTTTGGGAATCAAGAGTTCCTGCTTCTATCATAAAGACAATGTACCCTCCTCTTTGTATACTTTTGTCTGTGGGAAAGGTCATAAATATATTATTTTTTATCAACGCGTCTGGACTGTACCCATATATTACGCCCCTGCGTTAAGGATGATAGAGCTATGTGGTGTACTTTTGTTGTAAGTGCAGCAATAAACTTTTCAGTTCCTAATGCTTACTTGATATATATATATATATATAT
>CABFOW010002221.1:0-30701 GCA_902141385.1 Timema californicum | reverse complement strand
CATCCCTACCCTACTGGTGAAAATATGAGGATAGCCAGACGGGTAGAAAGACGCGGTACAAAGTCTGTTCACCATAGTTTTTTTTTTACCTGAATGACAGTTGAAAAATCACATGTTTAGGGTTTGGGTTACCAACATTTGTAAAAGATCACTGTTTTGTTATAAATGATAAGTTTTTTAGTTACATGTTATATTTTACATTTAAAATAACGTAAGCTTGCGTTTTCTCACACTAAAAATGTATTTTTACCCAACCCGAGATAATATTTTAAACATAATTAAATGTACTTATTCTTAGTTTTGGAATGTTATCGAAAATGTGTAATATAGTGCATGCATTAATACTTTTTAATACAGGCATCTAGTTACTTGAAAAATAGAAAACACTTGTCCTTTTTTTATATATAATAAATTATGTAATGATTATTTTATCGTATTTCAAAATATTTAACAGAATAAAATATGTTTATAAACTGCGTGGGTGCATCATTGTAAAGAACTTGTTTGCGTCATGATCAATCGCATAGTTTAAATTCATTGGCCTCCATTTTGAAGCTATATTTGTTAGACCTATTGCGAAAGTGCTGTGAATAGTAATTTGTTTGAGTGAAATAAAACGATAAATAAGCTTAGTGTCCGACCTCAAATAAATATAAATAAAACTAGCCTAAATAACTGTGGCTAACTATCACATTCATAGGCCTACATTACCATATGTTTTCAATACAGATGTCCAAACTGAAATATGCCAGTTGTTGGCGTAGAGTTACATTAGGGACTACTTCTAGTAACTTTTTGAGCTGTCATCCAAGTAATCTAAGATAGTGAATGTACTTTAGACAGAATAATGATGACATGAGCTTTCCAGCGCATAGCTACTTATTACATTTATCTCCAACAAATTTTAATAATGGCTACAATTATACCAGTTACAATGGGAAAGACTCGCTGTGTACTCTGTTATTACATAATCAACATCTTTAATAACTATTCGTTTAATCTCAACGGTATAATGTGACGTGTTATTGTGTTCAGACGGGTAACTACGAGCTCCTCGTATTCACGGTAGGAATTACTCTCTGAAAGGTCTTTTTTCCTACCAATATCCTACTATATAGTAGACTTATGGTAGGGAAAAAGACCTTTCAGAAGTCAATTCCTACCGTGAATGGAACTAAAAAGTTTTTCCTCTAATGCCGCTATGCTTATGATGGATATTCAAGAACTGTTGATATCACCATTGTAGAAAATTAAATTCTATGTTTCTACTGGAGAAGTATTTGATTTATTTTGACCAACATTAATGTCTTGCTATGAAAACCGAAAACCGCAAAAACAATAACCTTCCCTCGTGTCCCTTAAACTTCCACCTTAAATTATGTACCTATAATAATTGAAGCACTTTTGGCCAGCGGGTCTCATTATGGTGATTTTTGATGGGCCACAATTTTTTTTAAGAAATCGATATTTTTTTACTTATTTAATAATAGAAAAAAATATGTAAAATGGGAAAGTGAAAAAAACAATGTGTAAAATAATTCAATTAAAAAATATATCATCCCCCATGCCCATTAAATCTAAGCGAGTCACTTAAGTTTGTCCTTTTAAAAATTGGCTCACATTTATACTCTGTTCCCCTTCTCATCTGAAGAAACACTGTCATTTATATTGTTCATAACGTCTGCCAAAACTTCTGCATTTCTGAGTTCACCACAAACTACTAAGTTATCGTCCAAGTTCACAAAATTCCCATAAGGAACACAAAACACAAAAGTTTAGTGTATCAGCACGCAGAGAGGCTATTATACACGCAGCAACAGTCAAGTAGTAGACGTGTTTCCTACGCGAGATTTCAGGCTGGTTTTAGTCATCTTCGAGGAAATTTTACTTCAAATAAAACAAAATAAGTTCGAATTATATGTGTGATTTTTTAACATTGTTTTAGTAGAAGTTTCAAAGGACCAAGAAAAAAGTTCGAACTAAACATGAATTCGAGTTATCTCAGTTCTATTGTACTGTGATAGATGTGCACATGGGATACAATTTTGGTAAATTCGTTAAGGTGATTTAAACGTTAATACACTTGAATTGTGGTCAACCTCAGTGATCTTTGGGTAAAGTGCTCACCTCATGACCAAATGTTCTGGGTTCAAGCCCAACAGGAGTCGATGAATTTTTTCTGAGGAGAAGTAAGGCCATCGGTCCCATGTCGATTGTGGTATTTAAAAGAAGCCAGGAATGTATGTGAAAAACCTCTCCCGCCATAATTGGTAGACCCTTTCGCTCTAGCTCATAGAAATTCTCGTGTGCTGACTGACGTGAGTCAGTTCAGAAAGTGCATGCTAAATACCCCAAATAGATAAATAAATTGAATTATGTAAGATAATTTATTAAAATAAATTACACTTAAAAGTAGGTTTAGTTGAATTAAAATGTAATCGGGGATTAGAAAGTAAGCATTTTTTCACATATGATCAGTTTAGTTCATTTGGTAATGCATCGGTGATCACAAGGTATGAGACGTCACTCACCCAGTAGACCAGATTGCTGGTGACGGTGAGATCGAGGTTTGAATCCCAGCTCGGTGTACTGAGGGATTTTGTTTTTCTTAATAGTATACTACTCTTTTGCAATGCAAATGCAGGTACAGTTCCCCTAAATTATTTATTTCTTGTTCCTGTCCTTTTAGTATAAATATTTAGATAGCTAGAACTGGTACAAACGAATTGTCATAGTAAGAGCCTTATTTGACAGTTATAAAAGTTACATCTACTTTCAAGTATTCATACTTCAAGTCATGTGATCTGAAACTACCACTTTTGGTGGATATTATCAATACCTAAAAAATAATACAAATTTTAGTAAAATGTTATCAATATTGACTGTAAAAATGTATGTTTGTATTTTTTAAAAGGCCCTTTCTAAGAAAAATGGACAGTAATAAAACGTGATACACTTAAAAAAAACATTTATATTCAAAACAAACTCTAAAGCAAAATTATGGTCATCTTAAACATTTTATAAATAGAAAAAACTTCCTCTGTTGACGTTAAACTTTGTGGGCAGTAAACGTTTGTCTACACACTTAATTTTGAAATAGTATTCCTAAATGAAAGCGTGATGTTCGCTTCATGAATAAAGTGTGTATATTAAAGCTCTATTAAACTATTCTTACACACGATAAATTCAAGAAACAAGGATACAAATTTAACTTTTTATGTTTTTTATCATGATAGTGATAATATTTCTGACTCTAAATCCGTTATTTTATCTACTACGACTTTTCATGTCTTGACGCTTCTCCTCTTCCCTTTGCTCGTTTTATCTTTGTGTCTGATATACTCTTGTGTTTCATTAAAATACTTATATTAGAAAAGTGTAGGTTAGCTTATGCGACCAACAAAACTATATATTTTCTATATGAAGCATTTACTGATTTTTTAACCTAAAAACATGGACATAGTTCGCTTTTAATAATTGGGGAGATTGGGGTGGACAGAATGAACCTATCTCCACATTGAATTAGAAAAATAAAAATTATTTCTTACTAAATAAATAGCAAGACTAAAATTATAAGAGGATATATTTTATATACCAAATAAAACACATTAGCTTAATCTTTTTTGGTGACCTGGCGGTCTAGGGGTAAGGTGTCAGACTTCTATGCTGGCGGCCGGGGTTCAATCCTCGGTCCCGGCAAAGATTTATCTGATTACCAAAGCCTTCCTTCACCTCTGACAAGATATCTTGTGAATGTGAGGAATGCCAGGCCTCCACCATGGTTCGGATTCCACGTTAAACTGTAGGTCCTCCATTCATCTCACAATCACCCTACCATTACACATTAGTGTAAGGGCGTATAACCCGAACGGGTAGTAAGAGGCGATGCTAATAATAATAATAATAATTAATCTTTTTTGCATTGATTCAAACGTGGATATTCAATATTACGTTTATTTTAAGGTACAGTTAAAGTAGTGTCCCATTTGACAGTAAAACATTCTTCCATACAAATACATAGCTTTTCTCTGTTGCACGCACATACATTTCCTTTACCTTGAAAGGTAGAACTACTACCTTGACGGATTATACTATAACCCTATCCTGTCAGATACTTTTCAGGGTAAACAAAGTGTTAAATTCTTTTTTTTTTAGCACAACGTCTTACTACCTGTTTATGTTAGTCACATATGTACTAATAACGATGCAAATGAGTTAGGGGTGAGGAAGGTTGAATTTAAAGGAAGTGCGCCCGCATTTGCATGAAGGGAGAGCGAAAATTAATTTAATAAAAAATCTTCAGTATATCTGGCCGGGACAGAACCACGATCTCCAGAACGATCTCCTCATCATCGGCAGTTTGGTCTATTGTAAGAGTGATGCCTTAGACCATGAGACCACCGAAGAGCGTGAACACTTATTAACTAGCCCCACTACACCCTGCAAGGATTCTAACCCCGACCAGAAAATAGATTTTAGTGATGACGGACTAGCCCGCACGCCCCCCGATGTGGGTCTCAAATCGATATCTTGACCACGGTCAATGTATCCGTGATAGTAAACGAACTATTTGTTAGTCCTCAACCCAGATACATAGATACGATATTCCCGACACAACGCGGGGCGATCTTCCAATAAAAAAACGTAAGAGTACGTTGTTTACATTACGTGTTGATGGGACATGAACCTTGGGCCACATGAGTAGGAACAGAGGGGGTGGGGGGGAGGTATTGGTGAGTCGGGACACGCAACTCATCTCGATCTGAAGTGCCAAACGGGAAACTTTCTCCCGCGAGACGATCTCGGCCTCGAACAATGCGGACATTAAGTGACGACATTAGCCGACGCCTGTTAGCTTGGAAGCCACAGCAGCAAAAACCCCATTACATAATTAAACATCGGTAGGGAGATGATTTTTTTTCATCTTAGAGCATTTAACGTGTACTCTCTGAACTCATTGATTATATCACATGACTTGCAAGCTAACTTAATTCTAGAACAATAACAACCTCGATCATTATACCCCTCTAATGATTATTCGCTATGAACCTATTTCCCAAATGTTAGTTTTATAGGCCATGCTGGAACTACAGTAGCCCCATGGCTTCTTTGGTGCTGACTGACAGCTGAGAGCTTTGAAAAGTTACCAGACCAAATTATGTACCCGTACGCCGAACAATATGATCTGCAAAAACATGCGTTTAGCAGCTGTCACTTCTGACGGTCAAAATTTAGTTATATAAGTAAATGTTAGCTCTCAGCTGTCAGTCAGCACCAAAGAAGCCATGGGGCTACTGTAGGTGCCTTTAACTCAGTGGGCAGAGGTGTTACTGAGGCAGCTAAGGTCACATGACGTAATAATCTGCTATTAGAACACTACCTTAAGATGCGAGTGTAGGGGACGGGAGAAATGGTCTGGTTTTTTTTTTGTAATTTCCATATGAAAACTTTATTTGGCTAAAATAAATCAAATATTGCTCTAGTAGAAACATAAGAGTTTAATTTTCTTCACATAATTATATCAACAGATCAACAGACTTTTTAAAAGAAGAGAAAAAGTTGTCATTAAATTCCAGGACCCCCTTGACAGATATTCAAAAACTGTTGGTATCACCATGTGAAGAAAATTAAACTCTTATATTTATACTGGAGGAATATTTTATTTGTATTGTCAAAAATGTGTTGCTATAAAAATGCGAAAACACTGACCTTTTCTTGGGTTCCCTACACTCCCATATTAAATAATGACTTCTATCTTGAAATGAATGGTCTCCCACTCTCCCTTTACGCAAATGCAGTTATATATATATATATCTTTGAACCCTACTTTCCTCTACACTTCAAGGACTGGAGTTGTCTAAGTTACATATTTAAGACTAGCTTTGCTCGTTGTGGGCTCCACTCGCAAACCCCCAGTGAGTGTAAACTAATGTAGTTCCAGCGTTGTTTTGAACGTTGATTTATTTTTACAATTTTATTATTCTAGCTGTCCCATAAGTGTGTCAAAAAAAATTAAAATGTGTGGAAAATGTGCAAAATTTAGCTAAAATTAAAAAATATAGCTTTGGTGCAATCCGTTTTTTGATTGGTCTTACCGTTTAGCCACAAGTGGCCCCCAAAGAAAGGTCCACACCAACTTCAAAGTTGCTTAGCATTTTTGATTTATTTTTTTTTAACTTTTTGGAATTTTCCCGTTGGTTACAGGCTAGAAGATATAATCTTGCCAAATTTCAAGTTTATAGCTCATCCAGAAGTGGGTAAATATTAATGTCAGTGAGTGAGTGAGCTGTGTGGCTTTATGGTAGTTAAATACGGTCCTATGCCACTCTCACTTTGGCAGGAGGATTAGGGGCTGTATATATTTNTCTGCTTGTTCTCCGTACACTAGGAGCTTGATTTACCTCCGAGACAAACTTATAAATACGGCCCTGTTCTCCAAACCTCAATAGATATAATGCTTGTGGACACGTTACTGCTGATAATACTCGCCATCTGCTACGGATGAATGACCTGACGCCAACTCGTCCTCTTCCTGATGAAGAACTTATGTCCCTCCCTACATGATGTAAAGCACTGAGCAATGGTGGGTGTAGCAGTGAATGTAGACAAGTTTCTTTCCTAACTCTATGCTCATAGAAGAGCAAACTTTCATCAACAAGAGAATGCACTCAATCTAACATTACTTTACTTGGTAAAAAGTAGTCTCAAATAAATACTTAAACACACAGGTCTCTTTTTGAGTCTGATCCTGTGAACAGTCCGGTGGAAAAAAGTTTACTATAAATAGTTACGCTTTACGCTTATGCATTTCCTCTACTTAGACAGATGTCTTCATTCACTTTTACAGATGAAGTAAATGAGCATCAGTTATACTAAATAAGCATAGTTCCCGCTTTTCCCGAGAGAAAAAATTCACGAATTTTTAAAATCGCTTTTCCTCTGATTGTGAGACTTTGATAAAATGATTTTGAATGAAAATGTTCTGTAAAAAGTGTGCTGAGCACGTCAACAAATTTTAGCGCTTGAGAAAGTGTTGTTAGTAGACTAAGTATTTCTACTCAATGAATAGGTTAAAAACCAGCTTCGGTGACGTAGTTAGCTATCGCGCTAGTTTCATTTTGAGCTAGAATTACGAGGACGGGATGATCAAGGTTTGAATCTCGGTCGGGTGAACTGAAGGGGGGNAATGCGGGTTCACTTCCTCTAGATTCAACCTTCCCAATTCCTAACCCATTAGCGTAATAAGTACTTAGACTTATATATATGGTAGCCTGGCGGTCTAGGGGTAAGGTGTCGGACTTCTGTGTTCGGGGTCCCGGGTTCAATCCTCGGTCCCGGCACAGATTTATCTGATTTCCTAACACTTCCTTCACCTCTGACAAGACGTGTATTAATCACAACTTGTGAATGTGTGAAATGCCAGGCCTTCACCGTGGTTCGGATCTCACGTTAAACTGTAGGTCCTCCATTTAATCTTACAATCACCCTACCATTACACATTAGCGTAAGTGCGTATGACCCGAACGGGTAGTAAGACGCGGTGCTAGTAATAATAATAATATAAATATCAATCTGATGTAACAATACAGAACTAAAAAACAATACAGGTTTCTGTGCTAGATATATAATATATGTAAATTACTTACTGGTTCATCAACAATGGCGGCATGGACTTCTCTAATGTTATTAACGAATAAAATGCTCACGGTTCACAAGACCTAAGATGCACGCACAAAAGACACAATATATAAAGCCTAAGCTATGATAAAAACAATATTTTTTAAGATACTATATATATTGCACCATTAATTTAGTTTGAATAAAATAACTTGCGTGTTAATTAAAAATGTGAAATCGGTCAAATTAACGATCAAACTAAGAAAACTATCACCTTCCAAAATAGATAGAATATTTATTGGTAAAGGTGAAGAAGAAAGCCCTCGCTTATCTATGATTGGACAACTGAATCTCTCCAATAGGATTGATAGAGAGAGGTATGTCTCCAGTTTGGTATCTTGTTGCCAAAACAATAAACGTTCCGAGGAAAAGTGTTACAACATCAAAATCAGAATTTTAACAAATCAAAATCATGTATAGGTGGCCTAGGTATGTCGAATAACGACTTGTCTGAAATATACTATTAGTAAGATAAAATATAAGTTCAATTATACATCATTATTGAAGAAAAGTTTTACTTAAAAAAAATCATTTCTCTGAATAAATAAATCTTTTTTAAAATAAAATATGATCCGACACCTTAGCACAATCGGTAGCATGTCTGTCTACTGAAATTAGGGGGAATGCCAGGCCTCCACCGTGGTTCGGATCCCACGTTAAACTGTAGGTCCTACATTAGAATAAGTGCGTATAACCCGAACGGGTAGTAAGACGCGGTGCTTAATAATAATAATAATAATACTGAAATTAGGGTCCCAGGTTCAATTCCCAGCATGGCCGAAAATTTTATCGTTGGTGAAATGTTGGTTTACCCTTTCACAGTGAAGAATTAATGGTCAGGGACCGGTTGTTGTACCTGTCCCAGTCTTAAGTTAAATTATAAGGCATATGAAGATATGACAGGCCTAGCAAGCCGGTAGCGGAACATATATGGCTTGAATAAAAAAACTGACCTAGGCCACAGTCTGGAAACACAAATGGATGTAAATAGTTAAATAAATTATATTTGTGATATAAACCCCTCTTGTTCGCGTAATCTAGTGTAGTGATTGCAGTCGAACCACCCTTGTGATTTGAATCTGAGAAATCGATAACAGCACAGTTCTTCATTATGACACAATAAATGGGATGTTTCTTAATGGGGGGAGCGGAGGTTAGTATTCGAGAAATTATTTATATGAAATAAATCAGGCGTACACATCATAAACGTGATTGATTAATTAATTATTAAAAACAAAATATAAAAATAAAACTAATGTTATCCGAAATGTGCCGCCGCCCCTAGGCCCGTGCCTAGTGGGCCTATAGTGTAAATCTGCTTCTGAACGTAGATACTGATAAAGACTAGAAGAGACATCTAAAGATTAAATTTTTCAATAAAGCAGTCTGCGACCCATCAAGTAGGTGATGGGACTAGATTAAGGGAAGCGGTACCCAGAATCTATCTATACTCGTATAAGTAAATCCATGTAATGTTACTGACAACGTACAAAACTGAAACTTCACACACTGATTACTTTAGTGTTTTAACTACCCCCAAATTAATTCTTAAAACAGATTTTTTTTTTTTGCAGGTGGGGATTCAATCCACCATGATCGCGTGACTAGAGTTGTAAATATTGATATGACCTAGGGAGCATACCATCTTTATTATGAGAATACTAAACTTAAAAAATAAACAAAAAAACTATAACCTGGCAGAACTATGGACACAAATCACGCTACCTTTTGGTTTGAAAAATAGATCAAAACAACAGTGGATGGACTTCGTGTAAAAACTCAAATTGCGGCTGTCGGATCTAGGCATAGCCCTTAGTTGCATATATAAACTATCAATATGTGTTAAGGGACAATGGGGAAAGGGTTGGGACGGAGTGGGGGGAGGAGAGGAGCAAAGATTACGTACTACCAATTACCTAAGCCAACCTTAAATTTTGTACCCCCTCCCTCGTTATAAGGGCTACGTGTCGGTTGCGGACTGAGGTTGTAACGGACACAATAATTAACTGATGGTCACAACGGACAAGAGTTGTCAGGTGTTTGCGTGCTGGTAGCGGACAGCATTTGTGTGTGGGAGGGGGGAGGGCGGCGACAGTTATCATCAAATATGTATGTATTTTATATCATGGGTTGGTCGCACGGGATCAAACAGAATATACTTTTTTTTTGTACATTCTATTGAATGTTTTAACTCATAGTTAGGTATGTTTGAAATTTCATGCAGAACATTTCGTTCTTTGTCTTGGTTCTGCTTCTTTTATGTATTGTGTTTTTATGTTACAACCCGGGTGTGTTAAAAGTTAATCCAGAACAGTATGTTATTTTTATTTTTATTTGTTGGTTTTCCATTGCCATGTGTTTTTCGCAACTCGGTAAAATTTTGTGGTGCAGCTGAGTGCTTGGAGACATTTCTTCAAGTCCTTGCCGTTTATGAAAGTTTTCAAAATATTGTCAATCTTCTGGTCTCTTGTAGTTTCTGTTTTGTTTTTCTTCTCTTCGAGCTTGACTCACCACTTTCATATCGCCGTTTTTGGAAAGCAGCTTCATAGGTGTCTTTTTTTAAATGTCTGCACAAGCTTGAAAATATTTGGCTGTTTCTTCCCCATGCGTGAATTGATCTTGTGGTTCCATCCTTACCCAACATTGTTCGTCCAATGCCTCCCTCAGACCTGCGACGCTCCACGTTTTGATATGGATGTTGTGATTCTGAAGCCACTGGTCAGTGAAATAGTCCAAGAACGTTGTTAATCTGTCGTTATGAGGAGCATCAGTCATGGTAATCATCCAGCCTTCATACATGTAGTCTTGAGGTATCGGAGATAATGTTGCACACATCTTAAGCGTTTAGAGAATAGATTCGTTGTTTTTGAAGTCCAATTTCAATCCATAAAATTGAATTTTTCGCCATAGGCTCTGACTAAAATGAAAATTACAGCCAGATATCTGAACGTTTGGTAACTCCTCATTTATATATTGCATAGGTGCAATCTCAAAGTACATTTTAATCAATTCTGGATTCCACTGTGGATAACAGTTCTTGACTGATCGAATGCGTCTACTGTAAGTGCGTCTTTCCTTATTCGGAAGCAATGTATATACTATGGGAAGCACCCTAGTTTCTTCTGCTTTGCTGCCGAGATCAACATGAAAGGTGTAAAGCTGATTAAATTGCTGTGGATGATAATAATAATTATTATTATTATTGTCACCGCGTCTTACTACCCGTTCGGGTTATACGCTTTAAGTACTAATTACTCTAATGGATTAGGAATTGGGAAGGTTGAATTTGATTCGAACCTCGATCTCCCTGTCCTCAGCAGTCGAGCTCAACACGACAAGCGCGTTAGCCAACTACGCCACAGAGGCGGGTCAAATTGCTGTGGAAAGCTTCTAAATGCCCCGTCAATTAAAAAAGGTTTTCCCCTCGCTTCTTCACCTAAAAAAATGAGCAGTCTCTTCCCATCCACTATTTGATCATATTTCAAGAAACTTGAAGTGTCTGGTAGTGCCAGTATATCTTCTGGAAAGTGAATTTCCTCACGTCGTGTGGGATTCTGCCCGGTTCCCAGTGCTGTCCTTCGTAGTCCACACAGTTTACCTTTCACGTTGTTGTATTTTGACATTGTAGTAACAAAGTCGTAACCCTGAGTGTAGAAGTCCTTCATTTCATCTATTAAAATCTCGTTCACGGGAACAAAAACTTCAGCTTTCACGCGTTTTCGACAATTTTCCATTCTCCTCTTCACCTCAATCTCTGACACATCTGGTACATAAGTGTGTGGTACCGATTTCAAAATAATTATTTTATTACTACTGATATCAGTAGTAGTTTTCACTTATCCACGGCACTTCGTCTTCTTCTCCTTGACACACACACACACACACACACTGTTGTTGACGATACTGGTAACCGTCGGTGATTAGACAAGGTTTTCCATTAATCATAACCACTGTTACTTCACCAGCACTCATATTGATCGCTATTTCACCGTCAAACTGCTGTAGTCAAATGAAGGGAGTTCAATAACAACCCGTAGCTCAACTTCATCTGCTCTGATCACCTTGTTGTTTACAACAAGCCACCCCCTTTTCCTCTCTCAACGGTTCAAGGTCTCCTTGTCCGCTCTGAACACCATTTGTTTGTGCACTCAGGATGCTTGTCCGCTACGAACACGAAATAGGGTGGTCCCTTCCCAACACGTCCGCAGCCGAAACGTAACGCTAATAAGTGATCCTCACCATTAAATTCCCGACAGACGGAAAAATAATTGTTCCCGGGTTTTTCGCGAGGCACAAAATTCCAGCACTTTTCCCGGTTCTTCCCGATTTACCTATCAGAGACCACCCTGCAAATGTCCTGACGCACCACACAGAGTTTCTCGCTCCTTTATCTAAATTATATTCGTTAATATAAAACAAAACCTCGTGGCGTCAGCGCATATCGAGCTATTCCCATCAAGTGGTCGCCGTCTACTGGCAAAGATAGTAACAATCTTCTGCGGATAGAAAGTGTCATGTGGTCAGCACAACGAGCTCTCCAGCCGTTAATCTCAGTTTTCTATACCGAAGCAACTATATTTTTCGTTCAATTAACTCCTCATTAATCCTCACGAGGCTGAGTTGACACCATTCCAAATTCCACTGCTTCACAGAAAAATCAGGATAGGCCAGGGATCGAACCTGGGGCTTCTGGATCTGTAGCCAGGAGCTCTGACCACATAATATTCGGTCATGCTCGTAAGATTTGTGAAACAAAATAGTATACATTGTGAGAAATCGCATTTAATTTCACCAAAGAGTATATATTAAATAATATATACTATTACAGAATCGCATTATTTGTTGGGTTCATTTTCAAATACCCACTACCTGAAACTCTATTTAAAATACATAGATAGTTGCCTTTAACTCGTAAAATATTGAGCTTATAAAGTATTCTTTGAAATAAAGGTTGTTTATTTTTAAAAGTCCTACCTAAATCTTTGAAGATATAAGTTATTTTGTATTTCAAGGAGTTGCGGGGATATTATCTTATATTATATATATACTTATATATTATATATATACTTATATATTATATATACTATATATATAATATATATACTATATATATTATATATACTATATATATTATATATACTATATATATAGTATATTATATATACTATATATATTATATATAATATATATACTTATATATTATATATACTATATATAAAATATTATATATACTATATATATTATTATCTGTCCGTATAATCTGAACGGGTAGTAAGATTCGGTGCTAATAATAATAATAATAATAGTAATAAATATTATCAAAATTGGAAATTTTCTGCATAGTATGTCAATCCCACTCAAAGTAATTTTTATGGGGAAATGATTTGCGCCATTTTATTTATGTTAAACAGTGCCTTGATATGAGCTTTAATTACAATCGTTAGAACCGATTTTGAGAAAAATCACTGTTCTCTCTTTTGGCCCATAGTAAACTACCTTTAATTTTAGGATATCATAATAGCTTTATTTTTTTAAATAATAATTTGAAGGTCAAAATTATATTTTGTATTTTTTATCTTCGGGTTTTAAAAAAAATTTAAAAACCGTCGTCATATCGGTGTCCTACAGTAGGCCTAAAGTAGGTCGTTTGGTGATGACGTGTCCAATCTGGATAGTCGACATCCTGGATAATTGGTCATTTTTTATAATATTCCACTGTTAGGGATGTAATTGGACACACGTAATATTTAGTGGGAATAAGACACATTTACAGTATGACACAAAAGGAGGAATACTAGGTTATAACTTATAAGCTGTAACAAACAAACAAAGAATAAGGCTTGCAACTTGTTAAAGATTCCAAAATACTGTCCCTTTTAAGAGTAACTGTAAAGATAATATAATGTAAGGTAATTGTATTAAATTAACAATATCCTAAATGGCTCCATGATTTCATAAAATGCAATAATTATTATTTATCTTATATATATATGTATAATATATATAATATATTTATCTTTTAAATATAAGATAAACAGTAATATATATCAGAAGTGACTGCTTCATATCACAAGATATATATATATATATATATTAACAAATTCTATAAAGTAACAATAATAATATGGTAAAAGGTTTCACTGTTTACCAGAAACAAATATGTTTGTGTTTTTAAACAGGCTATTCCAATGAAAATTAGATTGCATTAATACGCGAAGCCAAAAATCTAAATCAAGGTCAGATTAAATGTCTGAAAGCTACATTAAGGTGTGGCAGAAGGGAACGCGAGTAATTTTACAGTTTTTATAGCATTACATTCTTTTGACCAAAATAAATCAAATATTTCACCAGTGGCAACATAAAATTTATTTTCCTGCACATGACAATATCAACAGATCTTGAATATATGTCAAGGATGTTCTGGAATTTTGTCAAAATATTTTCTCTTTATTTAAAAAGTTATGACAAAATTACAGGACACCCTCAACTAATATTCAAGATCTGTTGATATTAGCATGTGTAGAAAACTAAGCTTTATGTTGCTACTGGAGAAATAGTTGATTTATTTTTGTTAAAAAAAATCAATTCTATCAAAACTGTAAAAACACTTGCACTCCCTTCTTCCGCACCTCAATATATTTTCTCCTAAAATCCCCAGATGGGGCCACGTTACATAAAGGGAAATCCCCTCCATGTCAGATTACAACGCTGCTCACACGAACACAAACTCACATATTTGAATTAATATGTACGTCCCAAGCAGAAGATGCAGTTAATGGTTGTGACCTTGGAACAGGTGCATGTCCTGTCATCTTGCGACACACTGGTTATCACGAAACATCCTTTTCTAAGGTTGCATACAGATAGACACATTTGATCATCATCAAGGATCCTGTTAAGCCCCTTCTATAATATGTAGAAACACCGGGCACAGCTGGTAGGGCACTTCGTATTATAACCAGCGAGGTCAGGAGTCGATCCCAATCAGCTGCACTGCCTTATTTTCTCTCCGGGATAGCTTTGATACAGTTACTTTAAATTTACCCTCATAACCCTGTGTTCATGAATTATTTAACTTTCAACGCTTCTGACTACACATCCGCGCTTCCCCCATTTAATTATGCTTATAGTAAGATACGAGGAAGATAATATTTTAAGAAAATGTACCCTCAATTGTGTGGAGTAGTGATGACCAGGATTCAATCCAAGAACTTATTGTCCTCGGCTAGTTAGACTAAACTAATGCATATTAACACAAAAGTGGCAAATAATTGTAATTATGGCACTGTCTTTATAGAGGATAACCACAATTCAATTAATTTAAATTAGTTTAACATATTTCACCTGGATACGGGAAAATCCGAAAAATCTCTTCATAACAGTCCGGCGATTTGTCTTGCACAACTTTTGCAAAAATGGCGAAACAGCCGTGGTCAGTCTACGCACACGAATACTGTCACTTGGTTTTTGCAGTATTTATAGCCAAACTTTTTTGAGGAACATAAATAAAATATTACTCCAGTATAAACGTTAGAATTTAATTTTCTTTACATGGTGATATAAACAGTTGTTTAATATCTGTCATGAGAATAATGGCATTAGATGAGAAACTTTTTAGATGAGGAGGAAAAGTTGCCATTAAATTCTAAAACACCCTTGACATATATTAGTGAACTGTTGAGGCTACCATGTGAAGAAAGTTAAACGCTTTTATTTTTCTATTGGAGAAATGTTTTATTTATTTTGAAAAAAAAAAGTTTTTTTTTACAAAAACTGCAAAACTACTGACATTAACTTGCGTTCCATACGCTTTCAACTTAAGCTGACCATTATCCTTTCGAATTTTATCGCTTTAGGCCTGAATGAGCCGGAATCAATTCTGAGTTAAACACGACCTAGCTACGACAATAAATGTTCTTTCAGATTATTGTCGAGGAGAAACAGTGAAGGTCATTGTGTGTGATAGTTGATATCTCAAAAGAAACAGTGATTATGTCACCCCCTTGTAACCAAAGTGTCTGAAGAAAGAGCACGGGGCGTGGATATCTATGAATATGCTCATGCGTTGATCAGCTCCACACATTGACTTGATCCTGGCCCTCACACGTTCGAATTTGGCGCGGTGGCGAGTTCATCAGGGCTATTGTGACAACCACAATAACAGTTATGAACAACAGGTTGGTGTGATACCACTACCAACATGTGATTGTGAGATATTGGTGGAAGATACCAACAACTCTACGATACCGAATTTTGTCGAGAACTGCTTTACCCCCGCTGTTGACGTACTTGTCCGACCAGACAAACACTCGGTTCGAATCTCGTCACACACGATCGAATCTCGTTGGCGTTTTGGCCCGTGCGAACCAGATTTGATTTATTGATGGGATCAGATTTGAGCGTGCCTAACCAGCTTTAACCAATGAGAAAAAAATATTTATTTTTGTTATCTTATTATCTTACTGTGACACATTCATAAACCCAACGCAGTGTCTTGGTTTAAGAAAGTCTTCATTTACCGCCCAACGTTTCCTAGTTATGATGCTAACTACGCAAAGTGTAAGCTCAGAGTTCAAATGGTGACGTCATCAGAACATGGTAGCCGGTAGGTAGGGTAGCCCACACATCTGCAGACCTGTTTACTTGAAGAATGTTACCGTCTGCAACAGCTTGTTTTTGTATGTAGCTGTTCGTCGTGTCCTGCTCAACATGGTTGTACGTCCATCCGGAAACCAAACTCCTCAGCCACGAGATAGAATCCCGTCCTTCTAAACATGCCCATGTATATTTTGAGCAGTTTAATTACCGGTTAACATGGTCGTCTTTCTCCGGAAGGAGCAAAGGATGGTTGCATTCGGATTTATCAGAGAGAAATTAAAAAAGGGTTGATGGTTATTTAAAATTAAGTTTCTGCCAATGATTGTCATCAAACACAATTTAAAATAGATATAAGAAATTTTACCGTTTTCATATAATTCCGAATATTTACTGATAAAATGTATTGCCGGCGTGTCTTGAAATTAGTTACTTGCACGTATAATTCGTATTATTGTAAGCTATCTATAGTAAAAAGCTTCGGTTCACTCTTTGTGTAGTTTTCTAACCAACTTTTTCATTGTTTCTTCCAATTAACGCCTTCCTGAACCTCCTGATCACTCTTTAAACTGTTTTTCGACCACCCTTTTCTTTCTTTATTACTTAATACAATTAACTCCGTCCTGAACAACCAGTTAACAATTTTAGATTGTTCACCCACCACACTTTTATTAGTTTCTTCTTTCCTTAATCCAATTCCCCCATTCCCGAACCTCTAGTTCACTCTTTAAACCGTTCTTCCACCAACCTTTTATTAATTTCTTCTTTCCTTAATCCAATTTCCCCATTCCCGAACCTCTAGTTCACTCTTTAAACCATTTACCCCCCAACCTTTTATTTTCTTCAAATAAGGAGCTATTGACTGAAAATGTAGCAGCTTCAATCTAGAAAATCGAGATTAATGGCCGAAGGGTTCTTTGTGTTGACCACATGAGACCCTATATTCACAAATGTTGGAACAATCTTCACAAACAAACGGCGGTTGCTTGGTCAGTATAGCTCGCTTGTGGGCTGACGCCATAAAGTTTTTTATTGATAATATTGATCAAAAGTGACAGCTAATGATCACATAATTTGACGTATGAATACGTTAAAATAGATCTAGTAACTTGTCTAGCTGTCAGCTGTCTTAGAATCAAAATTGAACTGTTCTTAAAACCAATCAGCTGCCCTGTCAAACATTTGTGTTAAGTTAAAAAGATAATAATGATAGAGTAATTTACTGTCAAAGATAAAATGCTAAATTATTTTTCAAACCACCCATAGTTATTAATGTAATTAACGTCTCAGATATAACGAATCAATTAATTCGCACTGAAACTAAACTCAGTTTTGTTTCCTTCTCCGATTTTTTAATGTAAGTATTAACATTCAAATTACAAAAGAAGCATTGTGTTTTATATCACAATGTGTAACATGGCAGAAGAAATATGATTTCATCACGATTGTGATGCATGGCAGCCTCTCATAAATCCCTGAGAAGAAAACAATGCTTTATGAAACAAACATTAAGGTAAATTTAATGAAACAACATCGTTCTAGCTCCAAGAAGTGGAACAGAATTTAAAAAATAGTAAATGGTAAAATAATTATACATTTACATTGCATAAATATTCGCAACAAAGTTATCTAACAAAGTGATCCTTCAGCCTAGAGCCTAAGACACTATTGATTTAACAAATTAGACGTCAACTTTTCCTCGAACAGATTTTCTTTGCACTGGATCCTACTACTCGTCCGGGCTATATGCATTTGTACTAACTACGCTAATAATGTGTTGGGGATGAGGAAAATTAAATTTAAAGCAAGTTTAAGCGCATTTGCATGGAGGTAGAGTGGAAAAACATGCTAAGTTCACCCAACTGGGATTAAAATCACTATCTTCCAGTCATCAGCAGTCCAGTCTAGAATGCGAGAGTGACTACTTAGACCATTCAACCATCGTAGCTGATAACTGAATTTAAGACAAGTTAATACACAATATTGAGAACCTTTATTTTTTAGAGTATGTCACCAGGGTTTGCTGTCTGGACATTCCTGGTCTTCTACTGGCAGTGATGGATATGTAACCGTCTTCTGAGGGTGGGCCACCATATAGTTGCGGTTATTTCATCCCGATGAGTTGTGTGATGATGATGATGATGATTATGTGGTGCCAATAGAAGTCTCAAATCTAAATTAAGCTAAATTAATAAAACCATGACAAACATAGAAACAGTTCCCGTCCAGGAAGAATACCTATGGCACTGCTGGAAATCGAACTCAGGACCTCTAGAATAGTAACCAGGAATGCTGATAACCAGACAAAGAGGTCAGCCAAAAACAAATTTATATCAGTAGAACCAGTTTTATTAATTTTTAAATTAAAAACTCTACTTAAACAACTAGGACATATTAATATGTGGAATCAAACTAATGCAAATAGATTTTCTTTCCCGAGCAGGTGTGTGCACGTGGTCTATAATTATGTCAGGTTCGTTTAGTCTGGTTTGCCGGTGACGGGGAGTTCAGGGTTTGAATCACGGCCGGCTGTGTTGAGAGTATTTTATTCCCTATATAGTCACCCACTAAATTAGTACAGTCCAATTTTCATATAAAGAACCTTATCTAACACCTATAAAATTTACTAGATCTACAATCACGTATTCATACGTCAAGTCATGTGACCTATAGTTATCACTTTTGATAGCTACCATCTATATATATAAAATAACACTTAGAATATAGTAAAATGTCATCAATAGTTACCGAAAAAAAGAGTGTATTTTCTAAAAAAAAACTCTTACGAAGATTGGACTGTAAGAAATGTTAGCCATTAGGTCCTGCTACCCGGCTAAGAAGGATGCCTAGGTAGGTATACCCTGATTTTTGTTGGAAGAACAGTTTAGAAAATTCAAATATATTTGTTTGCGGCTAACATTGATAGCTTTCTAATAGATTATTACTGTTATTTTATAAATATTGATAATACCTATTAAAAGTGGCAGCTGTGGATGAAATTACTTGATGTAAGAATATATTAAAATTATTTTAATAACTTTAGTAACTACCAGATACATTTCTTCCTACCAAAATCAGTCTATAACTGAGATATTGACAGTCAAATGCGCACTTAGGTTAAATATTGACAAAACCTTTACTAGTACATGAGTTTGGTGTTTACTGAAATTAACATGAAACTATACTTTATGACGTATTTTTGTATTATTAATTCCTTTAACTCCCGATGTGGAGCATAGGTCCGTTAAAAGTCCAGCTACTCCGACTATTCTTTGTTGCATTTTCTGTGATAGGTCGATTTCAGGTGAAGTAGGCTTTATCAACCCCCTTCAATCCTATGGATTTCTACGAGCGAGTGAGAACAATCCTACAGATTTTGCAGTAAAGATAATTTTACATGACTTCCAGGGATCTTTTACAACCCACAATCGACACGAGACCGATAGTTTTACTTCCCCTCGGAAAGACGATATGCTACGGATTTTTTTTTGCTATGATAATAAACACCATTTAAAAGTTAAGATTTCCTTTTATGTAAATACCGAAAAGCTCATTTATTTCAGTGGATCATTAAGAGCTAAATGCCCCGGGAACGAAACGTAACTGAAATAGGAGTCTCGTATGGATAATGGATATTAATGAATCGAATGATGATCACAAAACAAATTGTATCGCCATTTTTGTACATTCCTATTCCCTTGTTTGTTCTCCCACTGCCGGACAACTCTAACCAGGAACGTTATAGACCCACTTGATTTCTAGTCGTTTAGGAATTTATGCTCGACTATTCTGATGCCTTACCTTAGCGTAGTCTAAGAGTTCCTGTTAATGGATCGTCTCGACCTCTGCCCCTCTCCGCACCCTACCAAGGGGTACTCGTGTGACCGGGTCTGGGGGGCATTGGGCCAGACAAGAGGAAGGGGGTGGGGGTGATGCGAGAGCTTGGAGAGGCATATCACTCCCCCTTTCCTCCCCTGCCCCCACCTATTTCACATGTGAGCAGCGTTGAGGCGGTTCTCTAGGAAGAAAGTTTTACCCACCTCAACTTCTTCAACACCTTCTGGTCCTCTTTACGCACGACTTTCGTCCCCACCGCCCATCAACCGTGGAAGACAAGACAACAAGCTTGGAGAAGAACGACATATGTAACACATGATCTCCAAGCAACAAAAATAGTGTTAAGGCCCCAATTTTCATAGGTCTGCAAGGTCCTTTTTCTACCAAAATCCTACTATATAGTAGAATTCTGACAGGGATGAAGGCCTTTCAAGCATCCCTTTCTACCATTAACAGGGTACGTACCTCCTTAGAGCACTTCATTAAAAAAAAAGGAAACAATTCCCGCCGTTTTGTAAAGTATAAACGGTCATGACAAATTGTAACTAAGCTTTAACCCACCTCGGTGTTCGAATGGTTTAAGGCAGGGGTTTCGTAATTAAAAGTGACCTCGGGCCACAATTTAAAGCCACGAGTCTAGTGGTTTCATAATCGATTAAGGGATGGATGGAAATAGGACCCACGTGGATGAAAAAGTCATAATAAAAATAGAGCGTTGATTAAGTTCATTAATGAATGAACAGTAGTTGGAGCTTTCATGATTTTACCGTGCAAGTCAAATCTTTCCGTTTCTCGGCTAAAAATCTAAATATTACTAGAGTGTATGTATGACTTCTCCAAGAATACCGTGGGCCGCCAGTTATAAAGAGACCCCTGGTCTAAGGCATCATTCTTGCAATAGGCTGAGGCTGCCGATGACGGGGAGATTGGGCTGCGAATCCTGTTTGGGTGTAGAATAATGTAGATGGTTTTTTTCCCAACATGGTTCTTTGCCCCCCCCCCTTCTCTACACGCAAATTCGGGTACACTTCATCTCCATCCAACCTTACTCATCCCTAACTTATTAGCGTACTAATTAGTACATATTTGTATAGTGGTGATGAAATAAATAGTTTTAGTGGTTAGCTGTGACAAAGTAAAATTATAATGGCTTTTAAAAGTCAGTGATATCTGAGAAGATTTTTTGGATCACACTCTTATTAAAAAAATAATATTTAACGATTAATAAACCTCAGTGGAACGTCATGTGCCACCTATAATCCTTTGCGTACCCTTTGAGGTGCGCGTGCCACAGTTTGATAAAACACTGCTTTAGATTGTACAGTTTAAACTTAACACTGGCACCAAGGTGCGCCGATAAACAGAACAACTTTCTTTGAAGGCATAGGGGACCGACGATCACATTGCGGAAGGGAAGGAATAAAAAATAAAAATAACCTAGATATGGTCGAAGAAAGGGGTGGGGGGAACGTTGTGGCACAGCTGAGGTAAGAGAATCCAAAGGCACGCAACTGGCGCTAAACAGAGAGACAGAAAAAAAAGGAAGGGGTGGTGGAAATGTTACGGTCCTATGTGCGGCGGGGTAGCGAGAGTACGTGTCGGAGAGAGTGGATATATAAGTATGTGAGAGTAGTGGAGACTCCACAAGTAACAACCGAAGAAGACCAGCAGCGTCTTCAGCGGACCCTCAGACTCCAAGAGAGACCGGCTGCGACAGCCTAATATGAAGAGGTGGACTTCCCTGGTCAGTGGTTTCGATGGATTACAGACGTTATCATTACAAACATAGCGGCGTTGCATTCGCGTGGTATCCGCCGTCGTGTTGCGAGTTTCGATTGTTTTTAAGTTTGTCATGGTGGTGCGACTCTTTAACAACGTTCTATTTTATATTTTTTTAATTGTTCCAATTTAAAGTGGTGAACTAGTTTTAAAATAAATACATCGAGTAAAGGATATTTTAAGTGTTTTTATTTATATAAACACATAGTTTATTTAATATATTTCCCGGTGCACGACCTGTATGTAAAAAAAGTAATAGTTTTTTGGTGGATAAAATATGAATCTAACGTTGATGGCCTAGCTAGGAGATACAATCAACAATGAATAATTAATTGCTCACGTTTCATTTTTCTATGTTCACCACGATGTTATTTATAGACTTAAAATTAACGATTGTTATCAATTACTTGAGATTTGATTCGAATGTTTTGGATCCAAGGTTGGTCCAAGATCAAGATTAAAAGTCGAGTTTTCGGTCGAAGCGAAAGTATTTGCTTCTGATACTCTGGGTGTAGAATCGTTCTCTCATACTTTAGTACGGTACGGTGGCGCTCAGGTATAGCTTGGTCGTCGTCAACATGTGCGTTGCTATTAGGCCTCAGCCGAGACTGCGGGTGACTGGGGTATTTCACACCAAAAAATGCTCAGTTGACGACTGAGGGGGGCCAAGGCAAGCGGAGGAGGGAACATTTAAATAGTTTAAATACTGCGTTGGGTATTTTGTAACCAATTCAGTGGGATACATATTTATTATAAAGATTATGGACACTCTAAGTCAATAATGAAAACTATTGAAGGTATTTGCAAGCTATTCGAATGTAAAAAAGTATTTTTTTAATTAACTATATTTGTATTGATTATATTTACAATATTTTTCAAACATTTAAATTTAGAAAAAAACACCACATTTAAGTCCAAACACTATAAATAGTTTATGTATTTTTCATTTTTGCTTAGGTGTTACGATGTATATAATTAGAGGCTTATATTAAGAAAAATAACCTTAATAATGTGGATAGAGGTTAGAAAACCACGGTGAAAATCACACGTGGAAAACATTTGTTGTGAACTTTGCCGGGATTCGAACCCAGAACATTTCATCAACAGCCACCAGGTGTAATAAAGTGTCTAACACTTTAGCCACTCGGTCAACGTTCAGAAAGTATTTAAATTACAAGTCAAAATAACGATACTTATAACAAATCTCCATAAACCCATTAAATAATAGAATTTAGGCCTATATGTCTGTTCAAAATTAATGAATTTGAATGATCGAATTTTGTACTATAATGTATTATACATTTCTAAGTTTAAACCCATTCTCGGTATCTTATTGCCCATACGGGCTTTCCTTATATTTCTAACCATGTATGCGACATCTGACAATGTTGGTTTAGCTATAAGCTAAGTCAACAATGTGAGAATAACTAAATTCCAATTTTTTTTAAAATAATTAAAAGCTTATTTAGATTTAACAGCAATCAAAAAAATATTATAGCAAAAATACAGACTTTACCATGTCCTTGATAATAAGAAATAAATTTAAAAAAAAATTATAACGGAAATTTTGCCAAAGATTTTGAAATGTCCCGTTTTTATCATTCTTTGGTCCTTTGAAGAAAACTATCTCACACTGGTTATTTTAACCTATTGCTCCTTTTTTGAATACCCGCGCATGCGCACGATATGGCAAAGCTATATTGATAGTCTAACCGAGTGCCGATGATATATTTGTGTTTGTTTTGTTGCAGTTACTGCTCGGGGCTCTCCTCGCAGTTCCCACTCTCTCTGGTCCTGTCCCGGTCGAGGAAAACGTTCGGGAAAAGAAACAGTAAGTAAACATAGTTTATACTCCAGAAAAATTGATTGCTTTGTTTGATTAGAACGCCTCGCTCGTTAACAAGAAGACTACAAGCCAGTGAAAACAACTGATGCATTTTTATTGCGTATAAAATATCTCTCCGCTAGGGTCACTGGTGTTTTCTTTCTTAATTTTGTGTTTGTCCACTAAATAGACAACTGAAAATATTGACATTCATCTCCTGTTATCTTCTGTCTCTCTTAATTCCATTGATATTTAATAGTTTGAGACAAAACTAATCTTTCAACTTCCCTGGATCTGCTAAGTTTATGTTCACTTGCTGGATATTTATTGTGTGATGGTGACCTGGTGGTCTAGGGGAAAGGTGTCAGACTTCTGTGCTGGCGGCCGGGGTTCAATCCTCGGTTGCGGCAAAGATTTATCTGATTACCAAACCCTTCCTTTACAATCACCCAACCATTACACATTAGCGTAAGTGCGTATAACCCGAACGGGTAGTAAGACGCGGTGCTAATAATAATAATTTATTGTGTGCGTTTAACACATAGGCTAAAAATGCAGATTAAAATGACGCCACTGGTGCGGAGATATTCTCTTCCACCCGAGGTGTATTTAAAAAGTGTTTTTCCAAAATTAATTTCTATATTAATTTAAAGGCTGTAAGAAAGCACACAAAGCACCATAAGCAATGATAGTACCTTGGTTTCAGTTGAAAGTTTTAGGATTAATATGATGATGGTCGACAATAACGGTTGAGTGTTTGGGTCGAATTCCGGATGAGATTAATTTAGTGTTGGGGTTAGATTTGATGAAATAAGCCAAATTTAAAAAGTCAAGTCAGACAATCTTTATATAGTTTAAAATAATAAATTCCTACAAGGACACAAATTATATTTGTATCTATAAAATTTTGTAGATAACTGAATATAAGATATTAATTTAGCCGTACAGTAATTATATAATGAACTATCTTATGAGCTATTCAACATCGCTACGTG
The DNA here is from genome assembly GCA_902141385.1 of Timema californicum. Taxonomy (NCBI): domain Eukaryota; kingdom Metazoa; phylum Arthropoda; class Insecta; order Phasmatodea; family Timematidae; genus Timema; species Timema californicum. Next base: position 5,993 of record CABFOW010002221.1, on the reverse strand, counting down.
ATGATCGTGGTGGAGTTTTTAACGTGCCCTCCTTAATTAAGGAAATATATTGTCACACGACTTACAAACTAACCTAATATACGTATTATGCACACACATTCAGTTCAATTTTAAAAAGGGAAGGATTTTTTAGAATTTTTTTTAGAACAACATTGATACATGTTATTAAATTATTGTTATTTTATAGGTTTTTATAGTATATTTCAAAAGTGACACTTGTAGATCACGTGACTTGACGTTTGAATGCATGAAAATGGATCTAGTAGCTTTTTAGCTGTCAGATAAATCAGGAATATATCCCAGGACTCTATGCGCATCCTTTCAACCCCTGGACACTAGGCATTTCCATCAACAGTATGTCACTTGGCTCTAAATAACTCAGTTTTTTCAGTATAAATTTGCGAAATTAAAAAGAGGTTGACCTTGTGATGGATATCGAGATTACCCCCAACATGATGACACCAAATAATATGAATGCCCCACGCGTTGATGCTTTATTATATTTCGTCAGTAAGTGTCCGTCACTTCCAGGCTTTTTGTAAACAGGAAGACGTCGACAACACCGCTGAAGAACTTTGCAACATCACTTATGTTGTCATGACCGGTGTCATATTTCATCGCGGATAAAAACTGAAGTCCGTTGAAAAAGCTTGAACAATGAACAACTTGTCTACTTACCTTGATTGACTGGTAGCAAAGATTCTACAAGGATTACACCTATTAATCTTCCGAATAAAACATCCGTTCCTTAGTCTTACAAGCGCCAAACACGCTTAAGTTATCTATAACAATCATTTGAAATTAGTAAGATCTACTATCGTTTGCGTTACAAATTTTAGAGTACGGTATCTAGTAATCATTTCAAGTGTTTTTATTCCCTTACTAATAAAAAAACCAACAGTTTATTACTAAAGTAAAATTAATACAAAAACTTGGTTGGTCAATTGAAGCAAGTTCGATATTATCAATATTATCATCTTAATCTTATTGCTGTTTTTTTTATTTGTTCAAAAAAAATACAATCTCGTTGATTTCATCTGTGTTTTTGGTAGTCAGGTATTTTTAGTTTGATCTAGAAAATAAAGTGCTTAAGCCCGTTACACACAAAAAATTAACTCTTCAATACGGGACCACAAGATTGGGCCGTGTGAACACCCAAGATTGTACACTCAGTTTAACCTGACAGGTAGTAATCTTATTTTGATGGATTATATTATGGTGTTATCCAATAAATTATACCATAGAGGAAAACTGCAAGGTAAGCTTGTTCCCTTAAAGGGTTAATGATTTACTTATCACAACTTATGTGTTCTAAACATAGATAGACCTGTATGATAGAAACCAACTTTTTAGTGAATGATTGGATATTTAATAAGAAATCAGTACTTAATCAAAACAAATATATATTAAATTTATGGGTATTATAAAACCTTAATATAAAGCTTTTTAACTCTTAAAATAAAAAATAAATACAATTTAAAATAATTTTTGATTCAGTATTCATAGTATTTAGGGCTTTGTTAGAGGGTATAAAAACAGGATACCCCTCACCCCAATATTCTACTCAAATGGGACAGCCTTAATATCGTAAAAGAAATATTTAATCATTGTTTTATTCATAAAATTGAAAATCCACATTTGGATCAATGCATAAATAATTAAGGCTACTTTTTTGTATGACTTATATAATTAATTCCACCATAGTATTAGTGTTATTCAGTTAGTATAAACTAGTTCTCTATTCTTTAATTTAAAGTGAACATTTATCCACCCTATCCCCTCCAATATTAATTAAAAGCTAATGACACATATGGTATTGTTCAGATATTGTTTAACTCGAATGTTTCTTGCTAAGCCCTGTCTACAGACTTATCCAAAGGTGCGTAGTGGCCCGTAAGAGATCGTCTTCACAATAAAATATTGTTCTGCCTATAGAGTCCTCCTAAACCTTAAGTCCTTAGTCCTTACCACTCCGTAGAAGTTGGATCAACTTTAACTTTCTGAGGACAAGTCGATAGGAACATCTAAGAAACTACCAATCACTGCAAAGTAAATATGTGTGTGCTCTTCGAAATGAAAGCATCAATGCCAGCGAAAGGAGCCATTGTTATGGAAACAAAATACACAAAATAAAACGGTAGTTTCAGAGCTAATTCAGAAATATTTTTCTTAAGATTTTAAAATCCCCGGGAAGCATGTCATCTCAAAAACAGTTTTCTGATAAATTCCGAGTGAGCATATAGAGTGGCGTCGCTTTAGTAGGTTAAATTTACAATTAGTATTATTTATAGCCACTGCTTTACAGACCACGTCTGCTTGCGCCTTGCTATAGGCCATTTTCTTTCGAAGAGTTTAATTGAACGTAAGAGTCTGACTTTCTCATTGGTTGTCAACGTCACGTGATTAAGGATACAGACTGCGTAAACGCGATTTTAATCTCTAAATACCATTAAGGACATAAGGACTATACGTAAATGGGGCCTAGTGACTATGTAGACTAGGCTGGGATAAATTGTTGTGCCAACAATGGGACCAAGAATGTGTATCGTGTATACCGGGCTTAACAAAAGCCCACTTTGTTTCCATCGCGTGATAGTAAAATGACACTAAGTAGGCCTTTTTATTCCCCACGTTTTAACATTATTCCCATAATGTTTGTGTGAGAGAAAGTGTAACCTTCAATGGACAACATTCAGAAAAGTTTTTTTCGTCCCATCTTCTCAGCTCGTTATTTTTTAGTTGAAGATGGCTTTAAATCCGAGTTTTCTCTCTGCCTTACGCACGCGTCTTCTTCGGTCGAAGGTCAGCGAAATTGTTGTCCAAGTCTCGAACTGGTGATGTGAAAGGAGATGAACCAACCAACCAACCACCACAACCCACTTTCCACGAGCCTTCTCTGTCCTCCACTTCCCGCTCATGCGCACAACTTCCTGTTCAGGCGCACTCGAAGGAACCTGGTTTGAGTCCACTTTTCTTCGAGACAGTTAGGACTAGGACTACCCACTTTAGGTTTATGTTTAAACCTTTTAAAGTTTTATACTTTACCATTGAGGAATGAGTTGAATTTTTGTAGGATTTTTGTTGGTAGGAACCTTTAAAAAAATAGGTTTTTTTTTGTCATCATTGATTATATTTTACTTAGTTATTAGAAGTTTCATAGGTTTCGATAATATCCATAAAAGATTAAAACTGTAATCACATTACTGTGTTTGTATATATATATGTATATATATATATATATGTATATATATATGTATATATATATATGTATATATATATATATGTATGTATATATATATATATGTATGTATATATATATATATATGCAGATTGTTTATGTAACGTTTGGAACTATCAAAAAAAGGTTCTTTACAATCAAAATTTGACTGGCGAGTACATTAAAAATAACTTGTACAGTACATACCCGTTAGGATTATATGGGTTTATCCATTTATCCACAGGGCCAGGGATCGAACCCTGATCTCCCTGTCAATCCTATATTTTTTTATGAAAATGATACCTTATAGCACGCGACCACCGATGCTGGTAAAAACGCAAATCAAAAGACAAGTTGGAACGCAATACAGGCAGTTCTCCTATAATGTGGTGGTCGCGTTCTGAAAAAAAAAACATCGTGTTAGATAAAACATTATTTAGATAGGAAAAGAAAGATTAGGGGGTAGTAAGTTAGATATTGACCAGATCCATGAAAAATCACTTACCATTCATATGTTGACATTTTTAAGAGTTCATTTTGGTTATACTATGTTATCTACATAGTTTTGTTTATAAAATGCTAATGTCAAAAAATTCAGGAGTAATATATACCTTGATTACACAAAGAAGAAAACAATTGATTGGACAATTGTATAGTGTTAATTGTAATCAAGCTGGAAACAAATTGGATGTATATTAGATTGAGCGCCATTGTAGCGTTAGTGGTGGGAAAACAAGGCACTAGCGCGGGGAATCCTAGAAACCAACATTCACACATGTGATCTGTGTGACAGCAGTGGCAAGATAGAACAACGCAATATATGCGGAGAGTCACAGTGGTACACTTTTAAAAATTTGTGAAATAGCAGTCTCGGGATCATGTTATCGAAAAAACTATTCCTTTCGCTGATTGCATTATATCCATATCACGTGGTAAAAACACGCGTTATGGGAGAACTACCTGTAAATAAAGTACTGAGAGAGGATACAATCATAAATAAGTCTGCTTAGTGATATAAAATTAGTTCCTAAACTTAACAAGCTAATATGGGTAGGGATAAGTAAAATATAATTAAAAGGAAATGTACCCGCGTATACTTGAAGGGATAGTGGGTAAATTGTTTAAGCACGAGACCAGCCTTCGTATAATTGACCGGGATTCGAACTCCAAACCTCTCAGCCAACATCAAACCAGACTCAGACTAGTTTGTTGTTCAGTGTCAATCGTCGCTAGTTTTTTTGTTTCCCCTCCCATTCAAGATCTTGATACCAGACTCAGACGAGTTTGTTGTTCAGTGTCTATCACCACTAGTTTTATTGTTTCCCCTCCCATTCAAGATCTTGATACCAAACTCCGACTAGTTTGTTGTTCAGTGTCTATCGTCGCTAGTTTTATTGTTTCCCCTCCCATTCAAGATCTTGATACCAAACTCCGACTAGTTTGTTGTTCAGTGTCTATCGTCGCTAGTTTTTTTGTTTCCCCTCCCATTCAAGATGTTGATACCAGTCTGACGAGAGTAAGAAGTTAGACAGCGCGCACCTGTCTTCAACTATTAGAAATCCTTCTTTCTTAATCCAGCTGTGATGTTTGACACGAGTGTATAAACAACATGTGTCTGGGAGTTCCACTAGTAGGGGAGGGGGCCTCGTTTCATGAACAGAGAAAGTGATCTTGATGAAGAAGGAATCAAGTGTGACCTTCAAGGAAAAATCACTTTTTAAAGGTCGATAGGAGAAAGGGGTTTCGGGCTGTATATTATCATTTCATTAAACAAACCTAGGCATACACGTGCCAGTCCCGTAGATTAGTCACTATAAAATAGTAATAGAAAGGAGAAACTCAAAATGTAGAGAAAATAAAACTATTGTTACTATCGGCAGCGTCCTTGTTTAGATCCTGAAATTTCATCTTCTTTCCTTGTTTAAGGTCATACACAAGATAGTTTTAAAGTAGTGATCCAAGCTTAGAAATTATGTGTTCTATAAGTACATACTAAGTAACTTCAAATTAAATATATGAAGGTTTTAAGTAGTAAAATATCAGGACAATAGGAATACATTTTTAGAAAATATAAACAAATTTTTTGCGACCAATATTAATATCATTTTACTTTTTCTTTTTTTAGTGGGCTATTGACTAGTTTTTATTTCTTGAGCGTAATAATTACACCTAAGCTTTAAAATGTTCAAATTTATAAAGTCAACCAATTAATTACTTAACTGCTTTGTGTGAATCTATTTTATCTAGCGAGATATAGGATTCGTGACTCAGTGGCGCAGGAATGGGGAGTACGGGAGTAAATTTTACCCCCTTCCCCCCAAAAAAAATTGATGGAGGTAAAAAGTATAATTTGTACTCTTTCAAAATAATATAGTAAAACTTTTAGATGATGTAAAGATCTTGTTGAGGCAAGATACAAAGCTCACACTAAGTTAACATAGTAAATATAAAATGGGCTTGGAGCACACACTGAAGAGATTTTGAAAGCTCTGATTGATACCAACTACATCAGCTAGTCCAGAAAGAAGTTTTTCAATGCTTGGACGCATTAAAAACTATCTTCGCTTCACTATGAGGCAACGTGGACCAAATCACTTGTGTATAAAATAAAAACCCGAATAAAAACGTTCCTGCGCCACTGACTGATGACGTCAATTATTCTATGTTTTATTACTTTCTCGCTATCTTACAGTTAGAGAAAGTATTATGATCGTCAAAAAAATTGAACTCAAGATTTTGATGAATCTCGAGGTTTCATACCCCCCCTATCACCCCC
>CABFOW010002220.1:84740-109929 GCA_902141385.1 Timema californicum | reverse complement strand
TTCGAGAACCACTGTTCTATATGGACACATCTTCAAATATATCCCTTGAAATAATCCCTTGACGTTCTTGGACAACGGTGGTTAAGGGTCCTCGGCCCCCAAATCTCCGTTGCAACTTTTAGAGTACAGCATACCTATGGATTTTTCTCAGAATACGCCACTGCATAAAATGTTCCTATTCATACATTAGGGATACCAGCGTAAATCAAACATTTTCAACCCAAAATATTAGGTGAATGAAATGTTTACTGACTAATCGATGCTTAACTAACTTAACTTATACTAGATCACCAAATTAAAAAAAAAAAATCTTAAATGGTACAAATATGTCTTTAATTTAATTTATGTGTCAATTTTTAAATGGGGTTAAAGAATAGAAGTTTAGACAATCTAGTTCCTAGAAACCTATTTCTTTCCTGGGTGATGGTTGCCCCGGCTTCCGAGAACAATAGTTCGCTTGGCACAGACTTGACGATGATGGGTAGGTATATCATTGCAAGTGTTGGATAAAGAGACTTAATATCCCCCCAGATTTCAATGTCGTCTCTTTTTATTGGTGTGACAGGAGATGACAGATACTTACAGTGTTGTCATTATCTGTGACGATAGATTAATTTTTTTCAATTGAAACATTACACTCAGTGAAAATTTCTGTAAGTTTTTCAGTGATATACAGTGACGTGTGGCTTTCTGTCAGCTCCATAACACCTAATGTTCCGCTGAGGAGTAGAGACTTTCCCAAAAAGTTAATAGTAACACCCACAAATGATTTATTTAGCATGGTTTCAGTCCAATTATCGTAGGTGATACAATAGTTTTCAGCATCTTTTATATAATTTTTAAAAAGATGACTCATTGCCTCAAATTTGTCGTCAATTCTGGTTTTTATGGTCTCTCGACTTGGCACCTTGTACAATGGACATACTTCCCTCATCAGTCGTAGAAAGCCTTTACCTTATGCTGTGGAAAATGGTTTACTATTCATGATTATAAAATTCACAATGGCTTCAGTTATTTTCTTTAATCTAGCTCCATTCTGTGTGGCTATGCGTTTTATGTTATTTATGAAGTCATTAACGTTTGGTTTCTTAGGTAGAACAATGCTAGTTGAAGTACTGGCAACACTGGCGAAAGAATAGATATTTGGGTCACTGTCCGATGTTGATGCTATTGGAACGACATCATTACAATCTCTATTTGCTGACGTTGCGGCATCTACTTCCATACAATCAGTAATGGCACCAACATTTTTTTTTGCTTCTTGCTAGGGGTTTTCGCATCTAGCCACTGCTGCGAATGTACATTTTCTAAATGACCACAAAGATTGCTTGTATTGTCAGAAGTTTTTAGGTTCTTATTACATATCTTACACACAGCCACTTTGTCTCTAATTTTGTTGAAATATTTCCATATTTGGCTTTTCAATTTATTGGATGGCATTGTGATATGTAGAGAAATATAACACAATTTAGGATTTTAGCTTTAGGATAAACGAGGTTAATTAATAAAAAAAATCTAGCTTAGAAAGTAATTAAAACAATGATGCACTAGCATAATAAGTAGTTAAGGCATTATTTGACATAACAAATGAGTACATTTTATTAATTAAATTACATAAGTTGAAATAGAAACTAAATTTAGTCAGATGTTTCATTAATAAAATTCGACACACAAATATATATTTTACCCCAAATAATTGGTAATATTTTTTATGTTAACATCCCTATTTACCTATACAAACACAACATAGACGTGTGCAAAGTGTCATGGCGCCATGGGGTGCACAAGCTAAGCAAGAAATCAGTAGGTAGGTAAATTGTTGATAAACGTACTGACCGAAGTGCGTAACTCAATTCAAATATATATTAAATAATAAAGATGTTTTAAACATATTACTTTACCCACAAAAATCACTACTAACAGTCCTGAAGTTTAAAAAAAACACTCAAAACCGTGAACCAAGCACTTTTAGTTTAGGTATCCAAGTTGTCAAGTCAACGCGTGTTGACAGCAAAACATCCCCAAAAGGAATGAAAATAGACAAGGGATTGATGTAAATGAATGAATGTAGGAACGGAGATGATTGAACGATGTAGATGTTTAGTCATTTTGTCATCGAAGTATCGCTCATCTAAGCATCGATGTTAGTGATGGGCAGAATCGGATGAATAGAATCGATTCATTCGATTCTTTCAAAATCATTCGAATGAGGAAAACAGTAGCTGACTTGACGCGAGCTGGCTGATTCATTCCCTTACCCCACCCTTGCCAGAAGTGCTGAGGAAAATCGACCTTATGACTATGAATGTTTCCAGGCAATCTCTATACAGGTCTTTATTTCTATTAGGTTCATTTTCAATAAATAGTTCCTATTGCTACACAATAATCGACCTTACGCATTCGAATGAATCTAAGGCTAATTTAATACAAAGTTTAAGTGGTTGTACAGTTTACAATCGAATAACATCCAAAAATAATTCGAATGAAAATTACAAAATGATTCGATTATTTTGCTACACTATTACGTGGATTTTTCTTTTACATTTCCTTAAAATTTTGCCTTCCTAACTAACTAATCGCATATATCACGAATGGTTTGAAAAATATTATTTTTTAACTTTGACTTACATTTATTAAGTAGATGAGTATATACTTGTAATGTATTTAATAAAACATTGCCCGGCCGTAATATTCAGATCGTATTATAATTTTATTCACTGAAATAATTTTACGNTCGTATTATAATTTTATTCACTGAAATAATTTTACGATTGTAAGCTTATATATTTTTGTTATGTTTAGGAAATATTAAAGGGTAAATTATTTCGACTCTTTTAAACACAAAGGGAAACGTATGTTCCTTATTTAATTACTAATCGTACACAAAAGTATTTATATTAATTGCGAGCTACTTATTTGTGAAATGCAATTATTTTTTCACTGTATAGTATTTTGTTGTGACTGTACTTTGGTTCTTTGACACTGTCACAAGGAACTAAATGGAGTAATAGAAAAGTGTTGATAAGCTACAAACGCAAAGGAATGCGTGTTGGGAAATAAGACAGAGGGTAAAGAGAATAGTAGCACAAAGCAAAACGAGCAACTAGTAACTACTTTTAGAAGTAGTAAATATTCTATTATTACCGACTCTTTACTACTTCTCAAAATCATTCGAATGATTCTTTCGATTCATTCGATTATTTTTCAAAGAATCGAATGATTATTCGATTCTTAAAATCATTCGATTATGCCCATCACTAATCGATTTTTGATGTTTTGCAAACATCGATGTATCGTTTCGATCCCTATTCTATTCACTTTGGATTGGACGGTACTTATTGTTTGTTATTAACGAATTTTGTTTGTTCTATAATCAATAACTACGACTATATACTTAACACTATATTATGTGATTAAAATTATAAGGGAAATTTTGTAGTTTTAATTCTGTTTTTGTGAAATATAATATATATTAGGCCTTGATTCAGACCCATATATAAAAATTATGATTTTGATTTCTTGACCAATTTTAATGAGTATGATTGTGTCTCACTGTAATATTTTAAATGCTAGTTGTCCCCTTCAATCAAATTATTTATTGTATTAAGATAAGATTATAAAAAAGTATTAAATAGTTGCAATTGCATACAATTTGCTAACTAAAGGAGTTCTATTTTATAGTATATATTTTGATAGGTTCAAATATTTTTTACAAATAAGTTTTATTTAATATTTATTTTTTGCTGTGTTACATAGTTATTTTTAAAATATTCTAAGCCTAAGTACTCTGATATAATGTTTATTAGTTGATTTTATGGGATTTATTAGGCGTAGTCATTTATAAGCATTTTAGGGTGATAATCAAGGCCTTTTTTTTACCTATTCCATGTTTTAAGTTTTAAGTTCCTTTAGGCCTATATGACAAACTATACCTTTGGTTTTTGTTACATAATGATATATTTATAGTGACTTAACATTATATATAAACATTTAAATTCACAATTTCCTTTCTTTCTCTTTTTCAAGATATGGATGGTTCCACAACAGCAGAACTTAAATCATACTTTTGTACTGTAGGAAAAGGACTTGAACATTTTTGTAAGCTAGAACTTAAGGCTCTTGAGACATTTGGCACTGTCACTATTTCCGATGTGATAGTCGGTAAAGTTTTTTTCTTATCAAATCTTCAACCAAAGAAGTTACTTTCATTAAAAACTGTTGAAAGGCTTTTCATACTTGTATCACATAGCAAACAATTCTTATGCAACACAGCTAGAAAATCTGCACTTAATAACCTGAAAGTTTTTTTAAACAGCAGTGATATTGATTTGGAAAAATGTTTGGACCATTGGATGAGTTTCAAATGCTTCTTTCAATCAAACTTGCAGACAAATGTTGAAAACCCCAGTCTTGGTGGGTGTTCTTTTGGTGACAAAGTATGTATTCAAAGACGAAGAAACATAGCCTCGTCTGAGTTTTTTGAAATTGATGAATTGCCTTTGAAAAAAGCTCGTGCTTCTGATGATAAAGAAAGTGCTTGTAAGCCAACAATCACCTTCCGAATTTCTTGTAAATGTTCTGGTATGGTTAAAAAAAACTTTTCCACTAATTTGTTGTCAGTAATAATCGGTCAGTCAATTTCACAATCATTAAACTGGAAAGTTGAGCTTCGTAAGCCTGATATCGAAGTTTATGTTCATGCCAACAATGAGAATCTAACAATTGGCTTTCCCATAACTCAGAAACCACTTTCTCAGAGATGCTACATAAAACATATCATGCTACGTTCTACAATATGTCATGCAATGTTAATGTCTGTTGGGGGATTCGATCCACACACTATTTTGCTGGATCCCATGTGTGGGGCAGCGACTTTGCTCGTGGAAGCTGCCACTAGTTTTCCTAATATCACACTAATTGGCATTGATATAGACAACACCCAACTAAAATATGCACAAGAAAATATAGCATCTGCCAATGTTAAAAGAAATGTATTACTTTTACAGTCAAATGCATGTTCTCTTCCCTTGAAGCATGAAACTGTCAGCTACATTGTGTGTGACTTGCCATTTGGCTTGAAGTTTGGTTCAACCGAGAGTGTGAAAAAGCTATTGCCATCTGTGTTGTTAGAAATGGATAAAGTTTTGGTTCCAAAAGGTAAAATTGTTCTACTGATCACTGACACATTGACTGAGTATTTATTTCACTGCATATCTAATCTAAAACAAACTTTACCAGTCGAAAATATATCTAGTAATCAAATTTTTCCACAAAAGAAAGTCATTGCTGAGGCATCTTCTGAAAATTACAATATTGTGCCTTTGTCACCAATAGAGTTTGACAAATCATGCCACTGGCAGAAGCTTGAATGTCATTTCGTTAAACTTGGGGAATTACCGGCATCTATTTGTGTATTTCAGAAAGCATAAAACAACTTTATAACTTAAAAATCCAATCATAAATTCTTGGCAAAACTTTTGTTAAAAACATTTAATATGTTGTAGTTTAAAATTTTTAGTGAATTTAAAGCAATTCCTAGCATTTTATTTATGAATTCAATTGAGGTATGAATCCAAGACAGTCCCATACAAGCCATACATTTGTTCATTTTTCATCAAAGTAATTTGTAGCCTATTACGTTATTTGACCTCTTCTACTTAAATATTTAAAAGTTTTTATTGCTTGTTTGTATTAGAAAACAATTCAACTACTTTAAAATTCCCCTCATTAAAATTAACATAGGCCTGCATTTTAACTATAATATGAATATATCTTAGAACTACAGATCATAGTGTAGGCCTACTTTAAACTACCCAAAGACCACTAGTAGTGGTAACTAGCTTTTAATACTGATGCATTAAGTGCTCTCGACCATGGAAAAACATGCTATAATAATGGTTATTGCTAGCGTTTAAGTTATATAAAATTATGAATGACCATCATTTACATATCAATTTGTATCTTTAGGTTTTATAAAAAAATACGTTAGCGAATGTTCTAATTTTTTATTGACAAATTGAAATTGTACCAAATATTTGCAGATAATATAGATGGTGGCATTTAACTCCACACCTAAATTTCAAAGATTCTGCTGTGTTACCCAATCTCACATGTAGAGGAATGCAAGGTGGAGGGAATGAAGGCAAGGCAGAGTGATGAGCGACACAGACGACACTGATGTGTTGCTGCTTATACCACCAGATTTCTTTAACGTGATTCCATCGGATTCTGAGGACTCATTCCTCTATCATGACTCAACCAGCTACCACGGTGATCGTTCTGAAGTTGAAAGGATTGTTGTCAATGATTTGATTGATCAAGTCAACGAACTGGAAAGTAGAATCTCTTTAATTGAAACTAAGGAGAATATTAATTTTCAACCATATCTGCCAGGAGAAAGTAAGTCAAACCCATCATTTCTATTCGATATAAGCCAAGAAATTGATAGCGTGCCCCAGTATAATAAACAAAGATTCAGTGTAAGTGTTAACGATATAAGCCACTATCAAACCTTGAATTATACTTCCAATAGTGTTAAATCCACACCACTAAAATCTCGATTCCCATTATCTCTTCCATTAACACCAAGTTTTGGGCTACAAACACACATGCACTGCCCTCTGAATCCTTTACACAACTTGACATCAAAAACTGCATCTATCCATGACACAACACATTTTAAATTCGATCAGAAATGTGTTTCTGCACATAAAAATGCTATTTCATTACTACCTATGACACCAAGTGAAACAAAACTCATTTCCTTACCTGCAAGCCAAACAGAAACTAACGTTATAGAAAATAATTTTACTACTCCTACTAAAAGTCAAAATCATAACAAAGATGATCTCATGAGTGAGATTGATGATTTTTTGTATAGTGTTAAGAAATCTTGTTCACCTGCTGGAGTTTCAACTCCACCAAAGTTGGTGGTTGGAACAAATTTGAGCCTTCATACAGATGGATTTTGTGAAAGTCTTGTTCCTGGTACAGCCAGGGATCAGCATTATGAATCAGGGGGATTCACAACTTTGCCAAATTTAGAAGAAATAATAGTAAGGAGTTCCAAATTAACACCAGAAATGCACCGGACAAGTTTTAATCAAAGGAAATTAGAGTTGCGAGATGTAGACCAACTTCTTGATCAGATGGAAGCGACTCAGCTAGAAATTGTACAAAAGCTACATGGATCAGGAATCCCACTCATTCAAGATAAAGACTCAAAAAGAAATACAAAAATCCCTGTACAAAAAGTAGCCAACGTTGGAGACAACATAAGCTCAGTACCAAACCTTGGATTTGGTGTCAGAGAGTTATTTGTTGGTCATTCAACTCCTTCCTCACCACAGAAATTGAAAAGCTATGACACAAGACAACCAGTAGAAGAAGATCCAATAGTTCCTAAGACTATCAGTCCTCTTGGGTCAAACCAAATCAATAAAAGTAGTTCAGATGTTTTGACAAGTGATCAAAGAAACATTTCAAATGCTAGTTCAAAACACCTTTCTCTATATACCTCCAACAGAGACGATCAACTCTCATGTTTTCCAGAAACAGCTCAGACTGAAGCCACAAACTCAAGTACTAGGCCTATAAAAACTAAAACACCTAGGAGAAAGTTAGACTTGAGCCAAAATGTTTCAGACCTCCCAAAATGTGGATATGATTTTAGAAAGTGGTATCATGGTAGTCAAGAATCTCACAGTCAACCCACAACTGTACCTTCTGTCACGTCTCCTACGAACGCGATACAATCCCATCAACAATCAATCCCAAGTTCTTCCTTTGATACAAACAGTGATACTTCAAAACATGCCCCCAGCTATCAAATAAATGTTCCTCTATCATCATCATCCCAATTTAATTATGGTCCATCCAATTTTACAAACAATAAAACCACATATTTTGAAACCCATTCTAATATACCAAACTCTGGAGATGGATCAACTCAAACCTGTTCACAAACAAGTAAAACAAAAGATTACACCAACATTGAAGAATCCTTACCATCTCGGCTACTCCCGCAAGCAACTACCTCTTCCACCTGTGAAAATAGGAATAGTCCCACAATCGTTGACTTGCATCCAGGAAAGACCCAAGATTTAGGTGCTGAAGGACAGAAGAAAAATGGAACTTATGGTATGGCTGTAAAGCAAGAGAAACTCCCTCTTTCCACCAATGTGGACCCCATTGTAACTCATCAACGCGGCACTAGAGAGGGAAGCACTGTGATTGGTAGCTCAGGTACTGTGGGATTTTGACAACTTGTTACCTAAAACAAATAAAATAGATCTTACGGGTCAAATTCACAAAATGGGACAATTTGCTGAGAGTAAAACTAGAAATTAAAGCCCCAATAAGCAACCTTCTTACAATGGGATTAAATCCACAATATATTTAGGAATAGTGAAATATATGTAGCCATGCTGAATTTCTGGTTTTTAAATTTAAAAACAAATTCTGAACAAAGGGTTAAAAAAAATCACAATTATGTCACGCTCATTAAAGAGGCTAAAACACATAAGATTTTATGAAATGTCATACATAATGAGTGTATCTATTAGATGTATTTATTTTACATCCATAAAATATTAATCTACAATTAATAATAACAGGTATATTCTAAAATTTACACTACTTTTCAAGTTTTGTAGCTATTTATTTTGTAAAAGTTTTCAATAAAATCTTCAACACACCAATGAGAAACCTTTTAACCAGGGAATTAAATACATATTATATCCGGGAATTGTGAAATGTATGTAGCTGAGCTGAATTTAGTGTCTAGATATTTTTTTAAAAGTCTTAAAATGCATGACAACTTGGTCACGCTAATCAAGTTTTAATTTTTCATATTATTAACTATTAGTTCTAAAGGAAAACCAAATGCATTTAATAATTTCAAAATATCTTTTTTTCTTGAACCTGCTACATGAATTTGTTAATGAACGTTTTGGTCACGCTAAAATCAAGTTAGTAGTAACAATTTAGTCACGCTAAAAGTAAGCTGGTAACATGACCAAATTTTTTGTGACCTGATTGTTGTTTTTAGACATTGTGTAAACTAGACCCAAAACAAGGCCCTACACTATCGTTTCAGTTTGAGACTAGTTGTCAGATTGAAACATGTGTTTAAGATCTCATTTATTTTTCACGACATTATAATTAGTCTCTAAGTAATAAACGTGACCGAATTGTCATAATTAAAGTACTCAATGTTTATTAACTGAATTAATGATCTTTTCTAGGTTAATTAAAAACAAAGCTGGTATTTATATCACACACTTGTAAACAACCACATGGTGACTTCAGTGATGTTTTCCGCGCTAAATGAGCGTGGCCTTATTGTAATGGCGTTCGTTTTACATTTTTGCCGCCTTTTATGATGTACGTCAGGGACAAGTCTTATTAATTAACAACACTTTTAAAATTGTTTTCCGTTTTTAAACTATTGTTTATTGTTTAATATATTTTATTGATAATGCAATCTAATATTTGTTTATTCTTTAAAAAAATTATTTGTTTGTTTTCCATGGATCGGTGTGTGTTTGAAGGTGGGGACAGTGACCAAATTGCCATGTTGGTCAGATTTTTTTTTAAATATAGTTTGTAGACATTATTTTATGATAACATTTTTATTTATAGAAGGAAGGAAACAGAAACACAATATTTGACTAATTTTGTTTTAATGATTTTCCCCACTAAGGGGACTTATATTGTCCCATTTTGTGAATTTGACTCTTACAAGGGATTGCTAAGCTTCTTCTAGCTATGATCAAGCTCTGTTTTTTTTTAAGAAACATCTAATTCATGTACCTCTTTTAAGTAGCTAATTCAAATTCTTTATTTAAATTTTAAATCTATATTACAGAGACAAAACACATGGAAGTCTGATTTATCTTGAATTTGATGTCAAACCAACTAACGAATAATTGTGAAGATGTAAAAAAATATAACTACCTATCTTTAATTAACAAAATTTAAAATAAATCTTTATTTAGCTTTGGAAAATACAAACATTGGGTAATTTTTGTTAACTATTTTGCATCAACAAATAATCTACCAAAACTCTCAAAAACTGATAAAAAAATGTTTCCATATGTTATTTGCAAAGGTACACATTGTAAACAAGACTTGAAGACTTCTTCGCTGGATGAAGGCTATCTTACTGCTGTTGGGTAGGTTTATTGCACTTCTTGTTTCTGTAAAAAAAAGTTTTATAAGATTTTTTATTATCATACATTTTAATACTTGACACACACACACTGCACACACGCATGCACACACACACAATTTTCAAATGTATAGACTTTTATTTGTCAATGCAACATTAAAAAGCAATTATTTGAAAAAAGTATTTTCAAAAATCTCAGTTTAATCAAAGTATAGAGTTATTTTTAAAATAACTAAACAACACAACAAAAACTGGTGCAAGTGTATAATTAAAAAAAAAATGAAGTGTATAATGGAAGACAAAAATACAGTAGTAGATGAATTAAAACAATTTAACAAAGATTACGTAGTCAAACTAGGCAATATTTTTGTAGATGAAATTGTTTCTGACAGGTTTCTCAACCATTGTTGTAAAAACATTCTACGGTTAAGTGAACTAAAAATTAGATTTAATGTTGTGACAATACACCAACTAATTTTGTTTATTTTCAGCCCCGGGCAAGGCAGTGGCACTCTTCTGAGTCTTTCGGAGCTATGGGGAGAACAAGAGCTAGCTCCAGTCTTCTTTCAAGACAGAGGTGACCATGCCAACCTTGCTAGCAAACTAGAGGAGGAGAGGTATAGGAGACAGGTGTGTCCCAACCTGATAAATATTCTTTGAAGTAGATATACTGACACCTTGCTGTGAGAAATAAAACTATACTTCATACACAATTGAAAGGGTGGTAGATGACAGCTCACAGAAGGTCTTTATTGCAAACATTGGCTGAAAGTGACTAATGTAAACCTATTCAGAAATAATACTTATTTATTTAGTAAACTCATACTAAATTATCATTAACAAAGTGTAGTCAAATAATTCTATTAGTACTTTCCTAAGGATTACTACATAATTGATGTTTCCATAATTTATTGAAAGAACAAAATATATTAGTAAAACCAGCTATTTTGTTTTGTGGTTTTGGCAACGATATATGTTATAGTCCATAAAATAATAAGTTAAATAAGTTTTTTTATAACTGGAGAAAAAAATAAAAAATATTAGTTTTAAAATTATTTTTTATTTTGTTAAGATTGACGTGTGGATTTCGGTGAAATAGATTAACAACGAATCAGATTTTTACTATTCTGTAAATATTAGGAGAAAATTGTGAGTATAACATGGATATTCATCAATTATATATCGATTTTAAAAAGGCGTACGATTCAGTTAAAAAGAAACATTATATGAGATTTAAGTAAAGTTTGGGGCACCAAAAAAACTTGTCACATTAATTTAGGTATGTTTGACTGATACACATGATAGGGTATGGATTGGTCAGATACTTTTGTAATACATAATGGGTTGAGACAAGGAGATAAACTTTTCCCATTACTTTTTAATTTGGCCTTAAGCTATGCTATTAGATGCAAGAGAGTAGGAAAGTGTTGACACTAAATAGTACATTACAGCTATTAAGCTACACAGATGATTTAGCTTTGTAGTGAAACATTAAGGAAGGTGTTGCAAGATATGCACAAATTTTTATAATGGGATTTTAAGAAAGTAGGTTTAGAAGTAAACTCTGAAAATACTAAGTATATGGAAAACACAGATGGGAACAATAATTTAAAGATTACTTTGTGTAACAAATCATTTGACGAGGTAGTGAGCTTAAATACTTAAAAACAATTTTACTATAAATAACGATATTAGATTGGAAATAAGGAAAATAATACATTCGGGAAATGCATGCTATTACTCGGTCAGTAAGTTGTTATTTTGCCTGCGGTCCTGGAATATCAAACTCAGAATTTACAAAACAATACTTTTACCGAGTGTTCTCTATGAGGGCGAAATGTGGTTTCTTACTTTAAATGATGAAAAAAAACAATATAAAAAATAGGATGTTCGAAATCAAGATGCTTGGAAAAATATTTGGCCCAAAAAGAGATGGGGTTACTAGTTAGTGGATGAAGTTACATAATAATGAGTTACATACCCTGTACTCATCACAAGACATTATTAGGATAACAAAGTGTCATAGATTACGGTGGGTAGGACAGGCTGGACTGGGAGAATCAAGAACTGTGTTCAAGGTATTGGCTGGCAAACCAATGGGAAGAGACCATTGGGAATACCTAGACGCAGATGGGAGGATAACATTAGAATGGACCTGAAAAATATAGGGTATAATGAGGTAGACAGAATAGAAATATCTTAAGATAGATATAGGTGGCAATGACCTTTGGAATAATCTCATAGAATAAGTTATTAAGTAAACAGCATACAAACACATCCAGAGACAGTTTTTATGGCATCATTAATCACCCTTGTTTCAGCTGGTTCACCATCTTAATTTAGGAAGTGATCATAGCATTTTAGAAGTTCTCATCTGAAAAGCGTTTTTAAGTGAACTCCAGACAACGCTTTCACAAAAAAGAAACAACCAAATAGCTATTTTCTTAAGTTTGTGTTTCAATAATGTAAAAATGGCTAAAAGAAAAAAACCATTTAAAAAAATATGGATGTTTTGAAAGTTTTCACCGCATAAAGTGACAACTCAACGCATAGTCTTGCAGATTATATGGATTGGCGAATTGATACATGTAAACTTATCCTGGTTTTCACCTACCACTCTTCCAACCATGTATGATGTTTGGATATTGTGCATTGTTAACAGGCGAGATTTTGTTCACACGCTTTAATTATCAAACAGAGAAACAATTAATTTACTATGAGCCTACCTTTGCGAATGGTGGCAGAGTACCTAGAGTAATAAGATGATAGCTGGGGCGCCCCAATCTTGTTTCTTGAGCACCTAATAATTAGCTTACATGAGAGAGTTTCATGGCTATGTGCCCCGAGACTAAGAGCCGCTTGAACACTGCTTTTCCCGTTATACTAAGAAAAAGCGTGGGATAGGCGATCCCAGAACCATTAAGAGAGAAGGGTCAATGCAATGCTGACACCTAGTGCTAATGAATATAATTAATTACAAAAAAAAACAGCACAGCAGGCTCAGTAGGTATATTCATACTATACAGATATACTTATATGTTTATAAATATCTCATTTGGTAATTCTTTGCTTTTGCGGCCGTTGGACATGTTAATTAATACACCCTCTTTTAAGACTGAACTCTTTTATACCACTATGTTACAAATTATGAACGTCTCTAATGCAATTGGTGTTAGAACTATAGTGTACTTACTATATTCACTCTTTATGCGCTGCTAACTTTGTCTTATGGAATTTTAAGTATTGTATGTAATGATCAGAACTGTTGACATTGTCTTTACATTTTTGTTATGTCTATCAATATGATCTGTGCATTAAGGTATAAAATGTTCCTTATCATGTTCTACTTATTGCTCATGATATATCCCAAAAAATTTATACATTTGTATTAATTGGCACCGAGTTGATAAGTGACCGGCAACTGGCTCACAGAACTGAAAACGGTTTCTATATAGTCTTTAAAAAAAAAAAAAAAATCTGTTAATCAAAGTAAATTAGACAATAAAGTATGCAAATTTGTTTTTTGGTTAATTTGGTAGCGTACAGATAAAAGTAAAACCACTAACACACACACACACATAATTATATATATGTGTGTGTGTGTGTTAGTGGTTTTACTTTTATCTGTGCTCTACCATACACTAACACACACATATATGTGTGGTGTTAGTGTTTTTACTTTTCTCTGTTCTCTACCATTTTCCTAATATTCTATAATTTTATTTATTACCAATTGTTTTTGCTCCATGCACTTTATTTCATACATATTTCTTGCTATAAATGATGCATTGCCTCTTAATCAACCTCCTCATTCCATCTTTTAGAATTAGTCACACTTGCTCTTTATATTAAATATATAAATGAAAAATAATATTTTTGCATGTTCGTAGCACTGTGAGCATTTAATCTTGGACCTGCAAAGCCAGCTCCTGCAGGAGCATCAGAGGCTGGCTGTGGCGGTGAAGGTGGACACAGCCAAAGACCATGCCATAACTCGTCTCCAGTCGGCGTGGGCACAGCTGGTCCAGCATTGGCGAGAGTTAGAAGAACAACGGCACAATCTGGCTAACACACTGTACTTGGAGAGAGAACAATACCAGCAGGACATGGCCAATGCTTCAAAGGTAGGTGTGACTTAGAGGGCTGTTTTAGCATCAACATGTCACTTTCAATATTTCTTGAGATGGCTTGTTGGAAAAAGGAAAAAGAAGAACACACAGGTGTTGGGAATTGTGACACCTATGGCTAAAGTACTTTTAAAATCAAGCAAAACTGTTTATTTGAAATCAAATATTTGGTGGCTACAAAGTCTGGAACCATATGAGAAATGATACATGTACTCCATTCACGGTAGGAATTACTCTCTGAAAGGTCTTTTTTCCTACCAATATCCTACTATATAATGGATTTCTGGTAGGGAAAAAGGCCTTTCAGAAAACAATTCCTACGGGGAACGGACTTTAGCACATGTTCCTACTTAAGAATGTGCTCCACATGTCCGCCACCATTCTAAACACACTTCTGGAGAGGTTTTACAAGACCTATTTGAATTATGTAGTTCCAGAGCAGCAATTGCAGTGGTTATTCTTTCTCGATGTTTCAGATCTTGAATTTTTACTGCATACACCTCAGCTTTCACAATCCCCCATATGGCAAAATCTGTAGGGTTCAGGTCGGGTGATCTTGCTGCCCATTCCACAGCGCCCCTTATTCCAATCCAGTGTTCGGGAAACATGTCATCCAATCATCAATGTACAAAACCTGCATAATGAGGTGGAGCCCCATCTTGCATAAACCACTTTGGATAGTCACCGATAGTATCAAGTTCTGGTACCATGTTATTGCCCAACATACCGAGGTAATTATCTCCACTGACTGTTGATTCAAAGAAGAATGGACTAACAATCTTATCATCCCATAAACCTTACCATACCATAACTTTTGTAGACCTTTGCATTTTACTGTTGATGAACCAGTTGGGGTTCATTTGTGACTGGTACCAGACATTTTGTTTGTTCACCTCCCCAGAAATGTAAAAATTTGCCTCGTCTGAGAACATCACTCTTTACAAAAAAGATGAATTTACTGTAATTTGGCTAAGGAACCATTCACACATCTCAACCCTTTGGTCAGTATCTTGCTCCATTAGATGATGCAGAAGCTGCAATCTATACAGATGAAATTTTTCCCTTTTTAAAATCTTCTGCACTGTGCTCCGGGGAACACCGATCTCGGCACTCATGCGCCGCACTGATCTTTTAGAATTAGCGTGAAACTTTGAAAGCACTGCAATTCTGTTATCTTTCATCTACCGACGGTCTGCCAGAACGCTGCTAATCCTGAGTCAATCCTGTTTCACGAAATATATTCAGCATTTTTCCATCTGCATTATCGTCTACTTACTGACATCCCCAGGTGCCTCCTATTAAACTTGGCCGCCACATCCCTCTGCGACCACCCCTCGTCCACAAAGAAGAATTATAGGGAAATACCGTACTCAAGGCCACAAGCCAGGGCCTGATTAAGGTGGGGTGGGGGTTCCATGGCCCCTGGCCCCAAGCTTAAAGGGGTCCCCAAGAATACCTCGCACATTAAATGTTTTATTGCTTCAATTATTTTATTACAATATTTAAAACTAACAAAATATAAAACTGCCGATAGGGGGTGACACTTGGAGGGAGAAATAAATGTTGAGTCTATATTGGGGAACGCATATCACAGGAAAATGGCTGGCGCTAGCTAGCACAGGAAAATGGCTGGCGCTAGCTAGCACAGGGGTACTCGCTTCCCCCACCACTCCATGACTGAAAACCTGCTTGAAAAATAGACTCCACCCTGTGTTGGGTGAAAATAATCTAAATTCTTGTTATTTTATTAGTGGAAAGTGACATAACATGACAGTTATCTTTTGATCAAGTTGTGTCAGAACTAAGAGTTGTCTTAATAATGGCAATTTGAAAATTTTGATTTTGTAGAACCTTTGAAAACATTTAAAATATATTTTATGATTTAGCAAGTAATTTTTCTATTTTATTATTATTGTTATTATTATCTAAATTATTTCATTATGTAAAAAATATATATCTAAATGGAGCTTTCAACATACTGTTTATTTACTGTCTGATTATCAAATTATATATAATGTATGATTGTGCACATTGAAGTGTTTCGTTTTATGATATTATGTAATAACTACACATTATGAAGTTGATGTTCTTTTAATTCAAAAATCCCTGTTTATTTCAAGAGTAAATAGATCATGTCGTCATCAAACTATATACGTGGCCGATAGCACGATCGTAAGGATCGCGGACAGGAGTTACAGTCCGACTACATCAAGGACTGGGCTCCTAGTGAGGTTCTATTTCCACATCTTTCGCCTATATCTAATTCTCACGGAACCTTCCAGAAGCTTTTGTCTAGAAAAATAAAATGAAATATTTAAAAAAAACATCTGGATGGAGGTAGAATGTTCGAGAATAGGAAGCAGGCTCAAATTACCGTTTAGAAATGCATATCGTTCTTTCGAGAAGAGGAAGTTATTTTTTAAAGACTTTTATATTGTCATTCTGACTGCTGGTCCTACGTCATTCAGTCTGACGTCATTTTCCAGTGACTCTTGTGCCTTCTTGAAAGAAGAAGTGCTTTGAGCGACACGTAATATATTGTATTATTTAAATAAAATAAAATATTTTTATAAAATTAGGACGAGATTATTGTCAATGCTTTCAAATATCCTTTCGGGGCAAATCAGTTACATTACAACATATTTAATATGAACTGCTTAAAAATTTAAAACCATGTGCACAATCATGCATTATACATAATAATAATTTGGTTCAAGCAGTTCATATTAAATATATTTAATATGAACTGCTTGATTAAATTAAAACCATGTGTACAATCATACATTATACATAATATATATTATATATATGCCGTGGGGCCCCACATTTTGAATGTGGCCCCAAGCCCTCAAATTCCTAGATTCGGCCCTGCTACAAGCCCAGACACGGCTGTTACAAAATTGAAAGGTGGTACGCTCTAGGCAGTCTTGGCTAGAGATGTAGTTACTAAGACTCCCGCATAAAGCTCTGAGTTATTTTCTATTTCAGTCCTCATTTGATTAAAAAGCTAATATCCTACAGATCTGAATGAAAATGTTTCTAATGGTCTAGAGGAGTAATGTAATTTAGCTCACAACACTTTTAAACAGATGAATTAGCAATATTTAAATGATAAAATAAACACCAGTTAGAGACAAATTCAAACAGTATTTTAATATTGAGGGATCTTTACCATGGCAAGTTAAGTTTGTAACCTTATCTTAGTAAGTTTGTAGCCTTTGTAATCATACATGAGTTATCTTATAGTATTATTTTTTATTTTACTTACTTTGTTCTCATAGTAAATTTTGAATAACTAAAAGCTTCATTATAAAATTTACAATATTAAATTAGTAATATAAAAAAGTTCCAATAGCTGACTAAATTTTTTTCTTTTAATACAGTACTTCAACATTTTGAAAAAACCCAAAATTTACCATAAATAAATTTTTAGATGGTTTTCAAAAAAAAATTTTATTCTATTTAATTTTCTTAGAACTATTTCATTGTTAATTAAAAATGTTCATATCGGTAGACCGAGCTATGCATTTTCTTCTTAGTATTGGTAATAGTTAGATTATTTCTAACCCATTTGATTATCACGACCTATCCTATTCTTATGGTCTTAATAAAATGTTGGGATATCCCTGTATATATTTCATTTGTCGTACCACTTGTCTTATTTCTTCAGAAAATATAGCGGACTCATCATCCTTGGTGTTTGTATACTCTCTCGGAGTTTCTTGATCACTCGAAAAACCAAACAAATCTAAGAACTATATTGTTGGAGGAGATGGAGGGGAGCATCCACATTCATCGACATGTATGTGCAGGTCGCCAATAAATATACTATTAGTCTCAATTTTTCGTTTTTGTGTACAGTCTTTGCGCAGTTCACATAATTGCACCACTTTTATTTCCAGATACGTCTTGTCTGCAACGTCTTGAACTACTCAGGCAAAACTTTGTACAAAATATTGTGTGTGGACCGGGCTTTAGTCTGTTGCTTGCAAATACCTTAACCTTGAAATAAACCCTTCAACAATATCTCGCTTTTACTCACTTTGTATTTCACTTGAAGGCTACCAAGTATGAATCACTTTTGACTGTCCATTCCAACATGGCCAGTAAACAACCTCCACTCCCCATTCTCCTTTCCACCTAACAAGAAATTATTCCTCGTCGCCATTTGATAGTACAAAGAACCAAGTTGTCTGCTGCCCATTTTAAAACTGAAGAGTCATCATTACCTAACTTCTAGTCTACACAGTTAAAAATAAATAATTGAGTTAAAAATGTCGATCATCGGCTCAACCAATCTAGTCATAATCAAATGATGATCGGATTGGTAATCGACATTTGTCCAGCCCCATCAAAGAAGTGCAAAAAAAAGTTTTATTTTTTATTTTTTGCACTATGCCGATTGTTAACAAACAACACTATTCTTAAAAGTAATTTACTAATTAAAATAATTTCCAGCAAATATATTAAAACTAGCTTTTAAATTTGTACTATTCAATATCTGTTTGAAATATTACTATTTGATTTGATAAATAATGTTATTCACACCCCTATCTACATAATTTTTTTGTATTATGTTATTATATAGTATTTTATTTTTTATAGAACATTTATTAATGTCACATTTTATGATTTTGAATATATTAGTAAATAAATATTAATAATTACTTTTAATCTAAAACTATTCAGAGGCATCATTAGTATAATTTCTCGTTTCCCATCCTGTATCCCAATATTTTGATGCATTTTATATCTTGTTTATGTCCTGCAATAAAAATGCCCTTAACTTCCATCCCTATTTTTAATCAAATTGAATGTGAAAATGAAGTTCATATTCTGAAGTTCACCCTAAAGAGGTTGTTGCTGAAGAAGCAATAACATTGTTTTAAATGCATGAAACACACACATGGGACACAAGTATGCAACCAACCACAAAGCATGAGTCTTTGGGTTTGTAAACTGGCAGGTAACAGCTTAATACACTCAACTACAGTAGGACTTGTTTTGTTTTACCAGAAAGTGTCTCGGCTAGAAGGTGAGCTGTCGCAAGCACTTGACCTAGCTCACGGCTATAAAGAGAAGAGTGAGTCTAGCGAACGTGAGCGACAAGAGATGATTCATTTACACATGGCCGAGACAGAGGCACTCACAGCCCAGCTGCAGGAAATGCAGCAGCACCTTGATGAGGCCAGTACTGAGCATTCTCGGATCATTAGTGCCAGGCAGGAGACTGAGGCTAAGTTGGTGGCTTCTCAGCAGGAAGTGGGCAAGGTGAGTGTGGGGGTGGAGTTTCCGGGCACACTCCAACCTTCCCCTACCTCCCTCTCCTTTCTTCCTCTTCTGCTCTTGCTTCCAGTTGTGATGTCTGTGAGTAGCCAGTTGACTATGTTTCTCATGTTTCTATCCCCAACGTGGGAACACAGTTCTAATGTCAAAAATACAACAAAACACACATTTGGGAATGTAATACTATATTACTACAGGTTGTAGGTTGTATGTACCATATAGGCCCGAAAATAAGCCACATTTTTTCCCAAGAAACAGCAGAGCCAAAACCTTCTTAGTTCACCCCCAAGAGTCACTTTCAAACGGCCACCCAATCTCCACAATATTCTAGTCCATCCCTAACTTCCTGACCCCAAAAGAATCCGAGAAGAAAAACCGACTACCAAAGGATCATACCCCTGCGGTAGCACCCGTTGCAGCACATGTGGAATCCACCTACCAGCTACATCCTTCAACAGCAAAGTAACCAAATTGGAATACAAAATCCCTGGTTGTTACAATTGAAAAACCAATAACTTGATACATCAACTATAGTGGAAATCATGTGATGCACTACAGGTTCTCTCAGACAGCAAATGAACAATCATTGTTTTGACACAAACCACAAAGATCCGGACAAGCCTGTACCCATCCATGCCGGTACCCACAACCAGGACTTTCAAACCTGCTACACCACCAAAATATGAAGAGCATTTCCCAAACAGTGCAACAGTTCCCAACTTAGACAGTGGGAACTGGCCCACCAATGGGTTACCAAATCAAGATTACCACCAGGCCTCAACAGAAGATAGTTTATTTACACAATATTATTATTTTTCAAATTAACAGTATTATTATTAACTTATTACTATTTTTAAAAATATCATTTTTATTATCATTATTTTATTATTTATTATTATTATCATCAGTTTTCTATAAATATTAACCATAGCCAAGGAATTTATCTTTACTCCCAAAAACAGTTGGCATAATGTGTTTCTAACAGTTTCTTTTTAAAATTCAAAATAGAGTAATCCATTGTTTGTGTTATTTGTACTCTCTTCTTCTTTGTGTTTGATAAAGGCAACAGTGCCGAAATATTATGATATTTGTGTTAAAATGTGTGTGTGACTACTTCTACTATAGAAGACAGAAGAAAGGAAGAAGATGTCACCTTTGTGCATTGGACTCTCCCCACATTTTTCCTCTTTCCCTAGGTGGGCTTTCTTCATCAAATTACCCGCCTCGGTGGCGTAGTTGGCTAACACGCTAGTAGTGTTGAAGCTCGACTGCTGAGGACGGGGAGATCGAGGTTCGAATCTCGGTTGGGTGAACTGGGGATAGTTTTTCCTAAATGGTTTTCCACTCTCCCTCCACGCAAATGCGGGTTCACTTCCTCTAATTCAACCTTCCCAATTCCTAATCCACTAGAGTAATTAGTACTTAAACCGTATAACCCGAACGGGTAGTAAGACGCGGTGCTAAATATTATTATTATTATTCATCAAATTTATTCTTAGTAGTTTATTTTTCCTTTTTCTTTAGTTTTATCAATTTCCTTTATTATAAAATTATCTAGCCATTGGGCCACCTCATTTTTAAACACTCACATAATACACATTCAATATTGTACCTATAGGATATGCGTGTTGTTTAATTGATATATCTCGCCACCGCTATTTAAAAATAAATGAACCTTGGTAGTTGGCAAAATTATTTAAAAATAGATGATACCATGACAGTTGGCAAAGTTATTTAAAAATCGATGAAGAATTACTATTTTATTTGTGTGTACAATATTTGAGCCATAATGGCTGCAAAATAAAATTATTTCTAAGCGCATTCTATCGGCAATATACACTTTTGGTAAGGCGAGCTTAAATATTTCTAGTGAGATTTTGTTTCAGTATGTTGGTCAACATTTATTTTAATGTGAGAACAATAACTTAGTGTGCATATTAAATGGTCAACATTTATTCTCTTGTAAGAACAATAATTTAGTGCGTGTATTAAATTCAGAACATTTATTCTACTGTTAGAACAATTTAGTGCTTGTATTAAATTCGGAAGTGTAATATGACGGATCATGTTGAGAAAAGAGCGGGTTTTAGCCAGGGAATTAAGTGTGAACAACTTACCTAGTTTTTCCAAGCGATTTATTTTTGAGTATGAATAACTTACTTTTTTATTTCCAAGTGATATAATTTTAAGTGTAAATATTGTGAGTTTTTTCTATGAAAGTGATTTTATTTAAGTAACCTAATTTTAAGTGTAAGCACCTACCATTAAACAATTTCTATTTTCAAATGATTTAATACACTGATCATATTTAAGTGGGAATATTTTTTTTTCTCTAAAAGTTGTCGAAAATTTTGGGTGCGGCCTATTTTCGGGCCAATATGGTAAATATAGTATAAAATTAGTGGTGGGTGAGATCCTAAATGTTCAGGGGAAGGTCATGAATTTATATATTCATATGAGTCGGGCGAGATTGGCTATTTCCTGTAAAGTTTTGGACGGGAAACAAAGCAGGGTGTTTCATATTCCAGCAAGTACTAGTGGCTCATTACTATTAATTTATTTTGTAGGCAGTCTTATTCTTTATTTTATAGAAATCTTAGGAGAAAGGGTGGGGGTATTTCAACTTTTAACGCTTGTGGATAACCAAACAAGCTGGGAGGCTTGTGACTCATAGTGTTCTGTCTAGCAACAATTATTTGTTAAATTCAGCAAGCATTGGAGCTTGAAAATTTAGAAAAGCACAGAGATATATTGTACTCTATTATAGTTTGGAGCATGGAAATAATGATGGGGGAGGGGGCGAGAATAGCTTGCCGAGGTCAACCATTTATGAGTGTGCAGCTCTGGACATGGTGTATATATTAATGAGGTGTCAAACTGAATATTTAAGGGTCATCAAACCTAATGAACACTTAGCAGTTTCAAACGTTTAGATTAAGTTGTTTCAAATCCATAGGAAAGGTAGGGGTTATTAAACCTGGATAGGCTTGAAGGGGTGGACAACAATTTGGAGTTTTAAACATTGTGAACACTCAGGGAATTTTAAACCTTAAGAATATTTAAGGGGTTTCAAAGGTAGATAATTTTAAGGGGTTTCAAATCCAAAGAAAATTTAAGGGATGTCAAACCTCTATAAAATGTAAAGGGTCTTAAAATGA
This sequence comes from Timema californicum, assembly GCA_902141385.1. NCBI lineage: Eukaryota > Metazoa > Arthropoda > Insecta > Phasmatodea > Timematidae > Timema > Timema californicum. The sequence goes on along the minus strand of CABFOW010002220.1, from coordinate 87,187 downwards.
GATAACATTTTAGGGTATGGATGTCGTAACATTTATGTTTCAACCATTGTGCCACTTAAGAACTAGCTGAATTCTTTCCTAGTATAGTGTGCAATTTCTTTGGGTTTTTAATGAGTTTTTAAAAATCAAAACTTGTTGAAAATTGTGAAATTTAATAAACTCCTCTTTCCACACCAGCCTCCTTCATGACTTTCCAAACTTTATTACTATCCACACTTCTTTCTTATTGTTTTTTCCAGTATCTTCTTATATATTTTTGGACATTGGCACATCAACATTATTCTCCTATAATTTGTACACTTCTTTCTATCTCGTTTCTTAAAAATCGGTGTTATAATTCCCTTCTTCTAGTCTTCCGCTACCATGGTCTATTTCCATATCACTCTCAGTAACCTGTATAACCATTGTATTCCTGCTACTCTAATCATTTCCACAATTAATTTGTGAATCCCTGGTACTTTTCCTGGTTTCATCCTCTTTACATGTGGGATCCACCCCTTCTTCTGCTAATTCTTCATGCTCCTCTGCTTCACTTTCATCTCGTTGCTCTTACAGGTAGAACAGCTTCTAAAATAGCCCCTCCCTAACTTATTTTTTTCTTCTCTTATCTGCATTGTTCTTTCACATTCATCCATCATTCTAACTACTTGTCTTTTCTCTCTCCTGTTTCTCACCTGACTATATAATACAATAAGGAAACCCTCTCTTCGCTTTATGAGGCAATTGCATTAAATTTGCAAGAAGGTACAGGAAAGGTGGATAGAAACATATAAAAGGGGGGAACAAACACAATATGGCCTATACAATGAAAAGAAGAACACAGTTCACACTTTACACTGCTGCCAGGATGTCTCTTAAAGAAAATTGATCGTCACCGCCCAACCCCCCGACCTAGGTTTCATTCTATCAGAACTCATCAGGGAGGAGTTTGAAACGCGCAATGCAACTTCCTAAAAGAGAAAACCAAAAAACACAAAAGAGGAGAAAAAAGGAAAATGGTAAAGAATAATAGACACATAGATAGGAACAAATAAAAGGTATAACAAAAAGGACAAACACAGGAAAAGGACATGGATGCGAATCTATAATGAGAACTGTGTTCTTCTTTTCATTGTATAGGCCATATTGTGTTTGTCCCCCCCTTTTATATGTTTCTATCCACCTCACCTGACTATATAACATTGTGTTACTTCCTCCCAGCATCCCTATTCATTTTTGCATACAATTCTTTATGGCTTTTTATACCACATAATTCACTCTTTTTCTCTCTGTGTATTCTTACTTTAATCTGTTTCTTCATTCATAAATTCTTAAAACTCCATCTGAATGCTTTGTTCTTCTCCTATCATCCTTTCTTTACTCTGTCATTCCACCGTGGTGCCGCCTTCCACTTGTTTTTATAATTTGTCCTCCCACATACCTCCTCTTCACCCCATACCAAACTTAAACCTTTTCCATTCCACCTTTACACTTTTCATCTCATCCTTGGGCAGTAAGCTTCTTGCCTTTCTTATATACAGTTTTCTTTCCTCTTCATTTTTAAGCTTCCACACCTTTGTTCCCTTATCCTTCTTTCTTGTTTTTCTACTTTCCTCTTGAATTCCTATCATACTTTGTCTGCCACCAGCAACTTGTGGTCACTATCTAGAGACACACTTGGTATTACCTTACCATTTACGGTCTGCTTTTTCATTTCCTTTTTCACAAGGAAGTAATCTATTACCTTTTTCTCTCCATTCTTACTGTATCTATTGATTTTATGTAAGCAGTGAACATTTTATGTGAATACAGTGAGATTACCATTTAAAGTAGTGTTCGCCCCGTAATGTTTTAATTATATTCATATTAAATTATTAAGGAGGAGTATAGTAAATATTCTCAAAGGAACACTCAATGCCAAACAGATATATTAAAAATCTTAAATAAGAACCATAAAAAAGGATAGAGATAATAAAAAGAAAGTGAGTTGAAGATAAAAAAATGAAGATGAAAAATTGTCGAAGACCACAGGGAATATTTATTCACTTAAAAATGCTATTAACAAGTGGTTAATACTTGAATGACCTTTAACACAACCAATTAGATGAAATACATGCAATAATAGTCTAAATAAGAATAATGGTTAAAGATTAATCATAAAGAGAAGTTAAATTGATGATACTGAATTCAAATTAAAACTAAGGGATAGCCCCTCCCTCCCTCCCTCTCTCTCTCTCTCTCTCTTTATATATATATATATATACATTCTTTTTTGAAAAAGGTTACCTGTAAATCATATTTTATTTAAATGAAAAAACACTTGCACACCCACTAATGATTTTACATCTAACTAGCTCACACAAGGATACCTTCATTACAACTGAACTACTAAGTGAAAATGTAGTATAGGCCTAGTATAGCGGAAACAGTCACCAGAAGTCCCATATTAAAATAAAGTAATACATATT
>CABFOW010002220.1:19311-82649 GCA_902141385.1 Timema californicum | reverse complement strand
GCATAATAAATCCAAAAAACAAAAGGTAATTAATTAGACAAAAGAATTACACGGAAACTTTAACCCATAACCTTAAAAACAAGAAAGAAATAAAAAGGAAAAAGACTACATGTTAATTTAGAAAAGATACTTGAATAAAATTAAAAATAAGAAAGAGAAATAAAAAAATATGTCTCACGTTGATTGGATCCAAAATGAGAATGGCCGAGGTAAAGTCGTTATCTCCCTGAACAGGAAATAGTGAGAAACGGAATGGCCAATCAGAGACTTTTAAGATAAAAAGAGGACCAATAATATAATATTTGAAGACTTAACATTTTTAAAATAAAAGATATAAAAAAAATATTAAGGTAAAATTACATATATAAAAAAGGTACAAAGAGATTTAATTACTTAACACATATTGAATTAATAGTTTATAAAAGATTATTAAAACTTTCATTCCCGTAAATCCCCATATAGATCGCCATATTTCGGAACTACTCCTAATTTAAAGTTTGTCCCCTAGGCTTCGCCACTCACCACTACCAGGAACGTCAAGGTTGATAGAACTTAGGTCCGTTCATAATTAACAGGTCGATAGAACTTAGGTCCGTTCATAATTAACAGTACACAAGATACCATTGACTGGTCAACATTGTAGGCCTATATTTCTCTGCCAACAACCTAAAATTGGGAGAACAAAGTTTCTAGCCTATTTTACAAAATTATAGGAATAAATATGTAAGTAAGCCTTACTGTGATTTTTTAAGAGGTGAGATTATTTTGGATTTTATTTACATACAAAAAATCAATATTAAATGTCAACCAAAATCCCAATAGCTACTGTATGTCACAAAACAATCAATTAGCCAATTGCTTCAATTACATAATAAACCATGAAAGAAATATGTTGTCAGTAAATAATACAAGTCCTAATATAAAATAAACTTATATACCAATGGTTAATTAATCTTAAATAACACATTACAAAAACAAACATGAACATTTATTAATGTATTCAATCCAAAAATTTAAATCGGTTTTTCCTTATAAAAAAATACCAGTTATGAACCATGTTTTTTTGTAAGTTTAGTAATAATAAATAATATAACCTTTAAAAAAAGTATATTTACAATTTGGCATTAATTTACCTATAAGCCTTCCGTGGCATAAAACTGTAGGGTGGTCAACATTTGTTGTAAATGAAGCAGTGGAAGTCCTCATGTTTCGGGATTGTTAATTTCCATTATAGGGAAGATATCTTGCCATACACCTTCCTTCTAAAATAGAAAATCTTTTACAAAATTGTTCGTCAGAATAAGCCTAAGAGGTATCTTGGAAATTCCTAACATGCCTCCTTTGAATCACAACAACTTGATTAGCCTCGTCTTCAAAATAGTCGTCAATAATGTCTAAATACGCGACAATCCGGTAGTCATGGAGTGCCATATTTTCTTGACAACACAAAAAAATAATAACAGATGTGTGACATCTCTATTGCTCATGCGCGCCGTGCCGGAGTAGCCCTGTGTATAAGGGATGGGGCCTTATCCTCCTTTCATTGTTAAATAAATACAGCCATTTGGTGCCATTATTTTATTTTATTTCTCTATATTAGAATAGTTTATACACTTAAGATTTAGTTGTTTTTAAAAAAAGTCTGTTCTTTGTTTAGAATATGGTTGCTAAATAACTCACATTGAGTATGTGTGGTTTTTATATGAATTTAAGTGTACCCGCAGGTGATTAATTGTTTTGCTTAACAAACATGTTGGGTTTTTTTCTCTCAAAGGAACGTAGCCTGAAGGAAAATGTCCGCAAAGAGCTACAAAAGATTAAGCAAACCTTGTCGAACTGTGAGGTAGAACTTTTGGCCCTTAAAGAGGAAAAGGCCGCATTGCAGCTGAAGATGAAGGAGGAAAGAAACAGGATAAGTGTGGTAGATCAGCAGAAGAGGTCTCTGCAGTCCACACTTGATGAGGCAAAGAAGAGAGAGGTTGGGGTGACATTTGTACTAGGGATTTGTAAGATTAGAAAATTTGAGACCGAGACGAAAACAGAGTAATCTCAATCTTGTCTCAATACTATAAAACGTTTCTTGAAAATAAAATTTGAGAAATTTGAAAAAATGAAACTGCCTTAAGAAATTTACAAACTGAGCCAAATGAGAATTTATTATTTTAATAGGGCTGGGCCAATCAACCGTTTTGCTTGCTTTTAAAACTTAATTATGTTATTAAAAACAAATATGTTCAAGTAATTGTTAGTTCTTTTAATGAAATAAGAAAGATATTTAAATGTTTTAAGCAGGGGTGCAGAATATGTTCAGAGATTCAATAGTTCCCCATAACATAACATTTTCATAAAGAAGTTCCTCGAAAACCATAGCACTCAAAATAAAACATTCAATATTTTATAGAGGCTGAAGGGAATAAGGATTATTACCAACTACATAGTTATGAAAATTCAAATTAAAATATATTTTTAATGATAGTTATTTTTATAGTAGGCCTACCTACCGTATAAAAAATGTAGTCTACCAGACATGGTAACCTTCCCATTGGCTTGTGTGTATTACATATTGTTATTAATTGTTCATTGATACCAGTAGGCTTACCTGTACCAACATTTAATTCTACATCTTGAGAGTAAGAAGCATTGGGAGTGTAATTCCAAGAGGTCTTGGTTTAATTGTTGATTTTAATAGAATTTTCGTTTTTTCATAGACTCGTCACTACTGCAAGGTATATCACTATCAACCACACTAGGGGAAATACTATCGCTCTTTAAGACTATTGAATTTTTCCTGATCACATAATTTATAGGCTGAAGGGAATAAGGATTATTACCAACTACATAGTTATGAAAATTCAAATTAAAATATATTTTTAATGATAGTTATTTTTATAGTAGGCCTACCTACCGTATAAAAAATGTAGTCTACCAGACATGGTAACCTTCCCATTGGCTTGTGTGTATTACATATTGTTATTAATTGTTCATTGATACCAGTAGGCTTACCTGTACCAACATTTAATTCTACATCTTGAGAGTAAGAAGCATTGGGAGTGTAATTCCAAGAGGTCTTGGTTTAATTGTTGATTTTAATAGAATTTTCGTTTTTTCATAGACTCGTCACTACTGCAAGGTATATCACTATCAACCACACTAGGGGAAATACTATCGCTCTTTAAGACTATTGAATTTTTCCTGATCACATAATTTACGTTTTACAAAACTTGCAATACTCCCTTGATCCTTACTTATAGGTTTTTCTTGGGGATATTTATTAGATACGTGATATCCGAGTTTATCATGTCCGCCATACCATTCATAATAGGTACAGTTGACGTCTTGTTTGCTCTTAAAAGTCGACATAATAAACATTTGTTTCACTAAACCATCACATTTTTATAAACATTTATCCATTGTACACTGTACAAACCATAATAGGTCCACTAAAAACAACACTTTCATGATTACACAATTAATACAACATGCATGCCACGAGTTTAAATAAACTGCACGCACATCACTGTGTAATTAGGCCGTAATATAACGGGTGACTGAAGTCAAACCAAACAAAACATCTCTCACCCTTTCCTACCCTCAACTGATTGCCCGCCATAACCATAAAGGATAGTATAACTAGCAAACCCGTCATAACTACCAAACACCCGCTGTAGGGTAGGTGAACTCAATTACGCCATTAGCCAGGTTGAATTATTAGATTTTTCCTCTGCCCCTTATCTAAACTTCTGAACTATTATCTTAGCCCCTAGATACCACAACCTTTTGTGCTTACACCAATACTGCCTCACTATGCCACATACTGATAGTGTCGGGTGTTGTCATCAACCTTTGTTTTTCATACAAATGAAACTACGATATCGGAAAAAGATTGTATGTAAAATGTCAACAAAATTGTTGGACTTTTCCCTGCCCCAAATTTGCCCAGGACTGCTTTAATTTCTCCTGAACCTCGTTTGTGCGTTTGGACATATTCTGCACCCCTGGTTTTAAACTTGTTTTAAAATAGTTAAAATAAATCAAGTCTTTGAGTTAATTGTTAAATATACTTAATAGTAACATAAACATTAATAATAATAATAATATTCATAACATTCCTAAGTACAGTTTTGAAAAAGCATTTGTGAAAATAGGTTTAGCTGTGCAGATTTATCAATACTTTGTTTTTTACTAAATTAACTTCATCAATTCCTTGCTCATTCGAAGTGTAACTGTTCACTTAGTGCTGTTCTCCTACCAGATAGATGTTAGAAAAGTAACGAGTTTTAAGATGTATGTAGTACACTTTCGCATTAAGCTGTACAATTGGTGGTAGTTGAGGATCTTTTAAAAGAATGTATATCTTTTTTTTTTAATATATAGACTATTTTATACCACATTTAATCTTAACGTTTAAGATTTTTTTTGGTCATTAAATACCTCATTTGCTCAGCTGAGTTGAGCTAAGCACAGGTTCATCAAAAAACAAACTTAAGATAAAATAATAACAGCAATGACCAACCTAAAAAAATATCTGCCTTGTCCAGCAATAGATGAAATTGTTTTATTATCTCCATTGTGTAATGCACAGAGATATTTTATATTTACATACACCAATTGCCCATTTGTTGCCCAACCTTTTTGATTTTAGCTAGTTGCCCATGTGTTTATAACAGAAATTCCTTCGTGACGAGTTGAAGGCGAGCAATGATCGTCTGGAGAAAGTGAAGGTGGATCTCCGTGACTACTATCAGCGTGAGGTGGAGGTTGTGGTCAGGACCAAATTAGCCGAGTTCCAAGGTCAGTTGGACTCTGCAGAAACTTCACTGCGCCAGGAGCTGGAGGCGCGGGAGAAGACTGTCACTGAGATAGCTCAGAAACAAGTCAAGCAGATAGCAGACAAGTAAGTAAACATAAGCATAATCAACAAAACACATGACTCATAGTCTGTGGCTAAGTAGTTAATGTAACCAGCAGTATAACTAGACTTGGGTAATTTAGCTCTGCCATGGGCACAGGCAAGGAAAGAATAGATCCACAACTGTTAGGTTAAACGTGTTGAGCTCTTTTTCGAGGCTTTACTCCTTCAACGTTGGGATCACTAGGTGCAATCCCCAGTGACTACAGCACAATTAAGTGAGCATTTTTTTAAATGACTCGCTTAAAACTCAAATTTACTAGAAGGCAGATACAAAATAGAGCTCCTCGATTTAAGAGGCCACCATACTACTCGAAAGATATACCAAAACTTGTGTGTCTTATTGAACTAATTTATCAGCAATTAATAGGAGTACGTTGAAAAAAATAAAGATCCCACAGATTTAAGAGTGTGGCTTGGTTTTTATGGTTTTAATTTTTTTTAGGGGTGTGCGAAGTCCACTTTTTCAATTCGAAACAAACTTGAATCGAATATATAAAATATCCTCAAAGCCAAATCGAAGTTTGAATATTTTCTTTTAATTTGTTTATGCTTGAAAAAATACAATTGTTGTTATTTATATTATTTTATGCACTAAAATGACTCGGAAAATGTTTTATTGCACAATTGTTTGTACTATTAATTTTTAATCTGACAAATCAAGTTATTATCACAACATGCAATTCAATGTCTTCAGATTTTTTCCATATGAACATTAATTTGTAATGTAAAATAAGCTCAGAATAGCTATAATTGAACTGAAGGGATAGGGTATCTACCATCCAGGAAAATCAAGGAAAACTGGAATTAGTCGGGAATTTGAAGTGGTCCAGAAAAAATGAGAATAAATCAGGAAATTGGTAAATTACAAAAAATATTCGGGAAAATGTTTATTTACTCAAAATATGAAATTATTAAATCAGTAAATTACAATGTGATTCAAACTTTTTTTTTGTAGCTGTGCAGACTAATATATTTTATAATTTTTGTAGCTGTGCAGACTAATATATTTTATAATTTTTCTATTCTCTAATTCCTAGTAAAATATGTTCATACAAATAAAAAAGACTGTTTATTCAAATTTTAAAACTTATTTTTTTTTTCTTCATAAAATAGATTGACAAAATCTTAGGGTGAGGTAATAAAAGGATGTGTCATACTTTTGAGTCTAGAATTTTAGGAAATGATCAGGGGAAATGGGAGAAAATGTCAGGTATTTCATTGATCAAATTGAATCGACACTATGAATGGACTATATGAGCTATCAATATTTTGATTGGTGAAGTTCCGAAAACAAATCTGTTTTGAAGCGAAGTCGAATCTGATGTTTTTTTTCAAAGCCAAGTCGAAGTTTCGAATATTTGCACACCCCTATTGTTTTTTCATTTCATTAACGAGGAAAAAAAAAAATCTTTATTTTACCAGAGAAATATGGAGAACTAGACTAAATTAAAACCATAGGGTTCTAGCTATGAGATAAAAATGACATGATAAAATCCTGTGGTCACAACACACGCTTAAGATATTAGTTCATTTAGAATCTAAATGTGGGCCCAGCTAGTGCTGCTGCCGAATGTTGGCTGACCGAGTGCACGACCATCATGGATAACGAGGAAGGGAGGATGTCGAACAGAAGAAAAAACTTGCAGGGCAGTAGTACACGGGAGACGGGCGAAGTGAGAAGGAGCTCGCTGTCTCTTTGAAAGACCACTCACATTACAGCCATTGATAAATTTTGCTTGAGTTGAAAGCAAAATGTTCTTTCAGTTTTAAAGAATATAGACTAAGTTTGTGTTTCTATTTTTCTAGTACTACAATAACCCACATACATGACTTTTTTTGCTACCTAGTCTTACTACCCATCCGGGCTCAACTGTTTAGGCACATGCTCACTTCTAAAACATTCACCTCACGAACAATCTTGTAAATATTTTAATGAACACATTAAAACTCTTCATAGACTGAAAATCAAAACTAGATTTACAAATAAACTTTGAAATAAATAAAACAAATTAATTTTTTTTTAACAGAAATAAGAACACATTACACATGATACAAAGTCAGCCGCCTTTATACATGATACAAAGTGAAGCTGTGCAGGCTAATATATTTTATAATTTCTCTATTCTCTATTAAAGTTGATCAAAGGTTAACTAGGCCTAATCTGTTTATTTCACATGTTTTTTAGAAACTTAACTCATTCTAACAACACTTTTATTAAAAATAGCTAAAAGACACTCAAATTTTGATTGATTTGATTTTTAAAGAATAATATCGGTCTTTATTGTTTGATTTGGCTGGATTTTAACCTGTATTTTGCGAGGGGGTGTTGGGGTTGATTCAAATTGAAAGTATGATTGAAATAAATCTTAATTTACAGTTTAGGCCTATATTGTGTAATGTAGGTCTATTTGTAAATCATTAAACTCTCTAACAATTTGCTAGGATTCGGATTCGAGATTCGAAAATAAAATGAAGATTCGGATTTGAGAAATAGTGGATTCTACTCATCTCTAATTACTTACATAAACATTCTAGGTTTTGGACAAGTGTAATAGACAGGTTAAACTATTTCAGATTAAAAAGTTCAAAATCCGGCTGCCCACTTTTTAATAGTTCCTCGATGTACAATCCTGAGATAACTATACCACTCACAAACAAATCATGATAATAAATAAATAAAATAAAATATTTGAGACAAAATATTATCATAGTCACAAATTGGGTTTACAAACAAACGCAGTTTATTAACGACACAATATTTACCTAAACAGGATCATATAATAAGATAAACAACCTAATAGACATTGTTACAGAAATATTTTGGATAGAAGAGCATCACAATATTCACCAACAAGCTTAAATAAAAAATATATTCTGTTACAGAAATGAATCTAATAGTAAGCATCCACATTTTCCAACTAGAATCACGGTTCACCATGCCACCAGAATTTGTTTATATTCTTAATTGTTATGTAGCTGCTAGTAAGGCGCTAGTTTATTCTTCGATTTTAGCTTTGTTATTGCAAAGCTAATGGATCCCCTTTAAGATAGTCTTTAGTTTTTGTAAGCGTCTATTTTTAGATTTTTTCCGTCTGCCTCTTCAAAATTAAAATTTTCTACCATAACGAGACATTTGTTTTTTATATTAGCCATATCCTGCCTCGTATTTTTAAATTCCAAACTTTCCAGATATTATGGTTATTTGGACTGGTCCTTGTACTAACTTGGCCAATTTAAATTTTCCTCCATGCCGAAAAGAAGTTAATAATTATTTTGGATAGATTTTAAGCCAATATCCCCTGAGCCATTTTTATTTCCTTTTATAAATAGTAAATACAGTACTCAACACTTATTTTATTAGTGGAGCAAGCTCTCTATATTCCTGGAAAATTCCAGTTTCTTTTGCTTCACCTTATTAGGTTTTTAACCCCCTTTCACCTGTTCCCCAAAGTCTCAATTAAAACTTATTTATTTACTTATCTGGTGTTCTCTCTCTACATGTCTGTAAAACTTTAATTGTATAACTACCTTAGCTAAAATATTTTTTTCTAACACAAGGCTCCCCATGTCCTGGAACCCCATGGACAAGGTTGGGATATTTTACCCCGCACCAATGCTAAATTAATAGTAGTTCCAGAGCCATTGCTGTTAGCCCATCCCCCCCTCTGGGCACAAAATGTACCCTGTTAACTCACTGATAAAGCATTAGCACAAAAGTATATTGCGAAGTTCTCAGTTTCGATTCCCGTGTACTTGTTGTCATTTTCCAGCAAATTTATTTTGACACAGCTTCGGGTCTTCTACCTGAGAACATATATCATTCCCTCTGGGCACAAAATGTACCCTGTTAACTCACTGATAAAGCATTAGCACAAAAGTATATCGCCGAAGTTCTCAGTTTCGATTCCCGTGTACTTGTTGTCATTTTCCAGCAAATTTATTTTGACACAGCTTCGGGTTTTCTACCTGAGAACATATATCATCATAATGCATTCACTTATTGCACTTATTCAATAAGGGCTTACCTGACTAATAGTGATGAGATAGAATTTGTGAGAGCTTCATTAGCATAAATTTTGTTTTACTATTCATTTATCTTGTTATTTTGTAATTTATNAAAAAAAAAATGAAAAAATCGAACGAGATAGTGACTTTTGGCAGGGGAAAATGTGTCACAACCTTGAAAGGTATTCCTACCTTACTAAAAAGGAATATATCTTTCACATTAGCTTATAAATAATACGTTAGTCGTTAAGGCTATATTTAAATGGGTCCAACACACTCATTTGTTTGAACATTTTTGGTGATTTTTGGTGATTACCCCTACCTGGACTATTGTACTCGAAGAGACGACAGCTCTTAGCTCTCAGCTTGTCTCTGTCACGAGGAATGTTTGAAAATGAGTTGGTTTTAAAGAATTCTCACTTGAAAGCGCTGTTATCACTCGATATTTTAAGTTCCACCTGACTCGAGAAGCGCAGCAAATCTCCCGTAAGGTTGTGAATCTGTTATGTCCTTGTCTATGGCCATGAGTGATATTTAAAATAATTGAGTATTAGTTTATTTTTAAGATTGTCTTGCTACTCATACAATCGAATTCCTGATGTAGAGGTAGTTGTTCAGTATAATTAGTAATCTTCTTCAAAAAATTAAATAATACATTTATTATCACAACACCTCAAAGTTGAAACTTTCAGAAGGTGACACCAGACTCAAACTAGGTATTTAAACACCAGTAGTTTGGTCCTCATGGTTTGATGCGCTCAATATTAAGGGTGTGTGAATAATGATGTTTTGATTAAAAATATTTTGAATCAAATAATGAATATTTTGAATCTAAAATTTGTATATCTAATAAAAATTCATTAAGACTTGGTATTTATTACTTACTAGTATGCACATTTTAAACATGGTTGGCAAAATTTTAATAAAAAGCATGTTAAATATATTCTCAAGGAAATTCAAAACTTTCATTGTGAAAAAAAAAGCCAAAATTATAAATAAACAAGACCACTTTTTATGTTATTAAGAATTATAATAGATATTGATGTATTCAATATTTTTCCGGCCATATTCAAACTATTTATACCAGCAAGTAATGCCAGGTTGTACCAAGATTTTATTAACTATTCATATTTTCACTATTTCATTCAAAGATATTATTAATAAAAAAAATCACCATTCGCACACCCCTTTTTGTCACACAAACTAATCTAAAGCTGTATTAATGTTTTTATAGTAATGGCAGCTTACTAAATTTGTCACTCAGCTAGCCAGTAAAGTGCAAAGAATTTATTTATCCAAAATCAGAAACTATTCAAACATATTTCTTGTAACTGAAACTACAGTAGCCTCATGACTTCTTTGGTGGTGACTGACAACTATGAAAAGTTACCAGACCAAATTATGTATCCCTACACTGAACCATATGATCTGCAAAAACATCTGTTTAGCAGCTGTCAATTTTGTCAGTCAAAATTTAGGTCTATACATAAAACATATATGACAGTTTTATTTATTTTTTATGTATTGTTGAACTTGATATGTTGATGTTATATCTAGTATTATTAATTTTTTCTACAATATTAAACTAAACATTTTAAAAATATTTAGTATATAATCCCATATTAGTTTTTATTATTATTATTAAATTATTTTTAAATTCATAAATAATTATTTGTTGATATTATTATTACTAGCATTATAAAAAATCTGAATATGTAGTATTACACAAAGAAAAAAACCACTGTCATAAACCTTTTTAACACTATTATAACAAATAAGTCATAATCGCTATGAACTGGCTTGTACCGTTTAAGTGTTTTCTAACGGGGTCGCAAGAACTTCCTCAACATCATCATATTTGTCATCATCCTCTTCGTCGTCTTCAGCCAGGTTAATGATGATAGGTGGGTGGGCCTCACTTGCATCCATTTTCATCTCTCGGTCCCAATCTTCTTTAGTATGTTTCTCACAATGGTCAATTTAACAAAAAAAAATCCATATCTTAGAAAATATGTTTAGGCCTATAAAATAAAAAATACACTTTAGGACCTACTGACAAATCAAAAGCTATCCTAATTAAAAAAATCTATTTCAGGTTCACTACTCTGAAACAGTCATAAAGTCTAATAAAAATACAATAACAATAACTTATAACTTGAAATCTTAGCCTGGTATTTATTTTTATTTAATCAACACTGGAAAAAGACTCTAGTACTTTTTATTACACTTCACAGATTTTTTTTTAATACTGTAAAAATCCAAAAACTTGAGGTTCAGCCTATATGGCAACACAACACAATCTTGGGGTTAAAAGATATATTTTATAGTTTTGATACATATACTTAAATTTTCAATTAATGTATATTGATCACTGAGAAATACTCACAATTTTTTTTAATCACACGCTTCAATGTTATATTAGATAAATAATTATTCAAAGTTTGCTAAAAAACAGTTTATTTTCCAAGGATAACACGCTCACACACCAAACTAATATTAAAAAATAACACACGGATTACTGTTTGCTGTTTAATTCAACTTAATTATTAAAAGCAAGAGCTAGTTAGAAGTGGCCTTAGATGCAAAAAACAAATATGGCCACTGAATAGAAGCGATGTTGCCAGTTGGTGATGTAGGCGACCTTGTTGCTAGTTCTACATTGAATGTTATTAATACTTGTGATTACAAAATTTAAACTTTATATTATTTCACAAACATTTGGTATGGTTTTTTTTTCGTTTTTATTATCACAAACCATTTATTTATGTTAAAAATATGCCAGGTCAGTTATAAAAATATAAATAACTTAATATAATACTGTTGAATGTAAAATCTTATGCTCTACTTAACCTGTAATTGCCACAAAAGTTAAAAGATAAACTAGAAAGAATTTACTAGATTATTTTTTCTTAAATTTGACTATGGAAAATACAATTCTACTGTAATCCTTGGGGAAGTATTGTTAAAAGTGATTGATAATATTTTTTATTGATAATAATAGTAATACTTAGCAAATAATAATTATTTCCAAATATGTTGACAAAAGTTACTTTTCAGACAATGTTGGCATTACTGATATCATCTGCTAGCTGTAATGTAAAACCAAAGAAGTGATAAGTTTACTTTAGTTTTGTTTCTTAAATAAAGGCTTGAATAACCAAACCAAACCTTTTTTGTAATTTTAAATTAAAATATTACACTAAAATATAACTTATCAGTTTATTTGATCTGCTTTATGTGTTTTGTGTCAGACACCAACTGGAGATCAGACTGCTAGAAGAGAAACATCACGAGGAGCAGCAATTGCTGCAACTGCAGGTACTTCACTTTCATTGAGCTTGACTAGGTTGGTGGTTCATTAGAACTGGGGATACTTCTTTGAGTGGAATGACTTCAAGTCTAATAGACTAATTTGAGTTAAGCCTAAAATAATTAAGAATTTTAATTTTTTGTAATAATCAACCAGACAGTGTTGGCACCAAAGTTGTTCAGTGCTGTTAAGGTTACTGCACTACGATGAGTTAGTTTAGGCCTTTAAGTAAGGATGGACAGGATCCTGAGAACGCTTGGGGAGGAAAAGGTAGGGAATTTATCCATTCCTTTAAGTCAGGTGGCATCTCATCACTGTTATTCTATTTGGAAAACAATCATCCTCTTTGTTCTGTAGCAAGCTTAGGGTAAGGGGAAAGGAGGATATATATATTAATACTAATGCAGAGTGATACATTTTTTGTGAGGCACATGACTCATTGTGCTATGTCTATAAATAGTTATTTGTATGGTTCAGCAAGCGAGAGAGCTTTAAAGACTTAGAGAAGGACATAGATGTATCTACTCTTATATTTGAGGCGCGTAAATGGGTATGCAGGGAGAAAGTAGATTTCTAAGTCCAACCAATTATGGGCTAGGAGTCTTTCTTTTATTAGTGAGTCAGACAGGAAGTATAAATTACAGGTGTGTCAAACCAAACTTTTAAGGGGTGTCGAGGGTGTCAAACCTAGAGACCACTTAAGGGATTTCAAACCTAAGGAACATTTAAAGGGTTTCAAAAACCCGAAGAAAATTTAATGAGTATCAATCTTAGAGAACATTTAAGGGGTTTCAAACCCAGGTAACATAAGAGGTATCAAACTTGGATAAATCTTAGGGTTTTTGAAATACATGATGATATTGTAGTAAGGAAGCAATATTAAATTATCTGTATAGAATTCAATATGAAAATATTTTGTATAATTAAGTAAATATTTTCATATTGAATTCTATAAGGATAATTTAAATTTTAGGGGCTTCAAGCCTAATTAACATCTAAAGGGTGTAAAAATTATGTTTTTTTAATATAATTTGCACTCTGCCAATAGTTGGATATTAAACACCATTTTCAAAATTATCTAATCAAAATAATTTCCATCAAAACTGTGATAAAATATAATAATATAATATACTATTTAGTATTCGTTCAAAGTTTTGCTATTCATACACCCCTATCTTTATTATAACTATTAGGTTTTTATGATATCAATATAGTATTTTATTATTTGGATTGCATTTAATAAGGTTACAGCTTTTACCAAATTTTATTATATTTGTTTGAAAATCAATTTATTATATTTTTAATCTTATATGATTCTAAAATCAAAAGTTTAATTTTTATAATTTCTTTTACCCATCCTGATCCTGGTATTTTTTATGGGATAAATAAAAGGACTACACATATTATGACCTTTACTATGAAAAGAGGAACACTGTTGGCACTATCAATGCTGCCATTGAACAAATAGTCCTCTAGAAGAAGATCAGATGCTGCTGCCCAATTCCTTTATCTAAGTTTTGTTTTATCAAAACCTTTCACGGGTGAGAGGGAAACATCCTCTTAATTTACTAAAGAAAGTGCTGATTAGATACCTTTACAGGGTTCAACTTACAAAGTTGGGCATAAAACTAATTTTGGGAACTTTGACCTGGGAGTTTGGGGCTCACTGTTGGTGAGGTTTAACCGTACTTCATTTTCCCTATGAACATTTCCTTTTCCTTTTGAACAGCCTTTTGAAGCTCCAAAAAAATATGTTTCTTTACACTCATTGATTGAAAATAACTAATATCAACCCTTGGAGAGATATTTTTTATTTGCTTCATAAAACTATTTAGTTAATCAAAAGAGTTATCAAAATATTCTTATAATACTTTCTTAACCTCTTCATTGTCAGGTATTTTGTGAATTTAGTGTTTATATAAGATCTAGAGACCCTGATTTGTGGTAAATAAAATGATTGGATTTCGTTAAATAAGAGTTTTATTCCAGTAAAAAAAAGAAATCGATAAATAAAAGGCTAGATCTTGTTTGTGGAAAATAGGATAATTATTTTATTTATTAAATAAACTTGTATTTCGATTTAAAATGTTGGAAATAAAAATGTTTTGGGCGGAAGGGGAGGAGGCCTGAAAATTATAACAAATCAATTTGAATATTTATTGCTATGAATAGAAAAATACAGCTAAAAGGTTTATGTTATTGACTCTTACTGGCCTACTATACACATATAGCCTTAGATAATATTTTATTACTATTTAATTACAATTTTCATACTGAAGGCTTACTTATTACAAACAAGTTAATAATTTTTTTTTTTTTTAATTTTGTGTCTTAGACACAATATGTACATACACGGTCGACAATAATCTAGCTTGTACCCAACTAGTCCCATAAAAAGAAATAACACCACTTTTACAACAACAAAAAATCTTAAAACAAACACTAAATTATGCAGAAATTTTGACCATCCTGTAATTTGATCAGTATTTTGTTGTAGTATATGCTAACTTTAGTTTACAAAATTGTGAAATATGCAGGCAAACTTGACAAAGAATTTTAAAGCAAATATATAACGTTTCAACAGTAAAGTTTAATTTTGTATACATTGTCCCAATATGTTTATAATACTAAAACACCTCAGATAACATGTAATTTTGAATAAACACAAAATAACATCGAAAAGTGAGATTTAAAAACAAAATTTAACTAAAAATAAAACTATTTTCATGGGGCTCTATTTATAAGATTTGTGAAACTAAGATACATTATTATAGAAACATAACTGGGAAAAAATTACATCACATTTCACCAAAGAACATACATCAAATAAATATACACTATTACAGAAACATATATTATTTATTTTGTGCATTTTCAAAACTATTTCTAAAAGTTATATTTGAAAACTATATTTGCCTATAAACTCTGACTAGTCGGCCAGTCACTCAAAATTTCCATGTTTGCTCACCATCCTTATGAAGTTGTAAATTTTCCAGGGTGGAAGGTGGTTTCACGAATGGTTGTTGATGATTAAATACCCATCCGACACCTTAGCTCAGTCAGTGGCGTCTCTATTTACTAAGCTAAGGGTCCCGGGATCGATGCTTGACATAGCTGGAAAATGTATCAATGATGAATTGTGTGTTTCCCCATTTACAATGAAAAATTAACGGCTGGGGATTGAATGTTGTGTCTGTTCTAGATTTAATTTAGTATATAAGTAGTGTGCTGATACAATCAGCTGGTTCAGAAAGTGCACATTAAATACTTCAAATAAATGAAAAATTAAAGAAAAAATCAAATAGCTCTCAGCAGTCAATTGTTTATGGTAAAGCACTCGTATCTCACTCAATGAGGGTGTTAGCACATAGTGAGGATGAAAATTAAGGAACAATTAACTACATGAATGATTACCCAGCTTTATTGGATTGACGTCAACACACTATCTTTAATTTGAATGCAAAAAAAACAAACCACTATTTACATGATTTAGACATATTAAAATAAATTACTTAGGTATTGAAACAAAAAAAACTTATGCTTGATATGACATTAAAAGGGCAACCACGAAGGTCCTCATTTTGCCTGAAATCTTCCCATTGTGTTTGGAAACTTTAAAATAAAATCAACCGAGAAGTAATCAGACCCATGTCTAATTAGTGTGAAAGAAACAGCGTCACCACACGCCATTACTTCCACTTCTGCTTCAGGAAGTCTCCTAGTCCCTTGACGCTGATTGGCCTCTTGCTCCTATAGCCCCTCCAAACTCCTCACTTTATGATCAGTGTATGTTGTTTGGCTTTCACAATGTCATTTAGGCTTACTTTGTCATTCCCTAACCTTTGTGCAATCCTACTTTGGTTGGTATTGTTTTCAAACAAGATAACCTATGCCATTGCTCACTCTACATGTTCCGGCTATATATAGGCTCTGTTGAACCTGGAAAAGTCAGGAAATTTTAAAATACTTTTCAACTGGTGGGGAGCCTGATAAGATTCAAGTAAATACAGAGGTTTATGTTGATGTGAAGTCTCACAATATCACTTAAAAAATACAATGAAGTGTCACCAAGTTAAAGATATCAAAATAATTTCTCGGCACTAAATATTTTGTCCAGGTATCCCAGCTGCAAGCCAAGCTGAGTCATTTTGACAGTCAGAGGACAGAGATTGTGGAAAGACTCCATGGTGTGATGGAGACCCAATGGAAGGAAGCCTTAAGGGTAATTTCTGGTGGCAGTATTCCCTCAAAAACAAGTTCTGATTTGGGGACTATGGGTCAAGGGAAGTGTGAGCTCCCCAAACAGCCTCCGATCGACACTGAGGAACACAGGAAGCATACCTCTTATGCAGTGCAATTTGCTCAGCAGGTAATTGGCAGGGGAGAGTGGTAGTTAGTATACTTTAAAACTAAATATTAATCTCTTTAGCCTACACAAAAATGAACTTGATATTTTAAAAAACTCGTGTTTCCCCCTTTGTTTTCCAGGCAATCACTGCAAGTAAATCCTGGGACGTACCACCCTTATCTCTGCATGTTCGCCAGCAGAGCGCAGGTTCATCCACAACAGACGACCATCCATTCTGCCATGAGGGACAGTCAACATACAGGGTGGGTGTTGCACCTGACAACTCCTCGGGGAAACTTCACTCACCATCAGGGAACCCTGGTGATGAACTCAAGAGATACATTAGGATGGTGAGTAAACTTATTGCATGAAACAATTTTTTTTATGAATTTATAGGGGTGTGTGAAAGGTGATTTCTGATTTGTAGGGATAGACAGAAGTGACATTTTTACTGTGATTTGAGAATGAGGTGGGAAATGAGTAAAAATATCGGGATCAGGACAGGAATGGGAAGTTATAGAAATGGCACATAGTGTCTGATTAAAAATATACATTAATTTTTATTCTAATATAGTAAGACTTGTAAAAGATAAAACATTGTTAAATGTAATATAAATTATAAAATAGTATAAAACATGATAAAAACATAATATAAAGAGGGGTGTGCGAATGGCATGTTTTATCAACTCAAATAGCAAAGTTTTGAACAAACATTGAATAGTACCAAGTGAAAAGGTGATTTTATTAAATTTTTTGTCTAAATTACTTTTATTATCTAATTTATTTAGAAAATCGTCTTTTGTATTTAAATATATGCAGGATGCAAAAAAAACTACAAAACATAATGTTTAACAGCTCTTAGAATGTTAAAAGTTTGAAACTGCAAAATGCTATCTAGCTTTGAAACCCCTTAAATGTTGGTAATGTTTATTAAAACCCGTTAAATTTTATCTTGGTGTCTAGGGGTAAAGTGTAGACTTCTATGCTGGCGGCCGGGGTTCAATCCTTGTTCCCGGCAAAGATTTATCTGATTACCAAACCCTTCCTTCACCTCTGACAAGACATCTTGTGAATGTGAGGAATGCCAGGCCTCCACCGTGGTTCGGATTCCACGTTAAAGTGTAGGTCCTCCATTTCATCTCACAATCACCCTACCATTACACAATAGCGTAAGTGCGTACAACCCGAACGGGTAGTAAGACGCGGTGCTAATAATAATAATTTATCTTGGTTTGAAAACCCTGGAATGTTATCGTAGCTTGAAACTCTTTCAATATTATCTAGTATCTATTTCTAATAGATTTGAAACCATTTAAATGTTATATAATGTTGAAACCCTTTAAAAGTGACATACTTTTGAAACACCTTAAAAATTATTTAATTTTAAAGGTCCTTAAATTTTCTAAAGGTTTGAAACTCCAAAATGGTGTCTATGATTTCAAGGTTATTTAGGTGTGATACTTCTTAAATATTCTTTTTGTTTAAAATACCTTAAATGATCTCTAGTTTTGAAACACTTTAAAAGTCATCTAGGTTTGAAACCCCTTAAAGTTTATATAAGTTTGAAACCTCATAAATGTTCTCTAGTGTATTGGTACTAAACAGTGTGTCAGTGCCTCCTAGTGGTAGTGACATGGGCAGTGTTATACTGGCCGGCAAGGCAGTCTCTACAGTAGGAATACTGGTTTGTAGGAATAGTGCAAGCACGGTCAGGCTAAGACTGAATAATGGTTGTACTTGTGGTATACTGGTTAAAATGTGCCACCATTGATCGGTACAGCATCCTTACTGTAAGCAGCAAATACTGTCATGGGTGTGGTTACACTCAATGCTAGTAACCTGGTATTCTCTAAGCTAATCACTAAAATAAACTGTGAAATATTAACTTTGGATAACTGAGATTAAAACTGAATGACTCATCTGTTGACAAGCTGACAAGACCATTAACTGTTGAAACGTGAAATGTGAGCGGAATGTGTGGTAAAAAGAATAGACTGTTAGAGGAAATGATTGGAAAAAGAATTGATATGTGTGTGTTTGAAACCAAGCAAAAAGATAAAGACCTTTTGATGACAATTGACGGTAGTCTGTCAGTGTGGTCAGATGGCGATGAATGGGTAAGGGGAAGACAGGGAGTAAGCTTAATCCTAAAACCAACAGCTTAGCTGTTTGTGAGAAGGGATGAGTTGGTGTAATCTATACTTCTATGGGTGTATATGAAAATAGGCATTCATAGAATTATGTTAGTTGCTGGCTATGCTCCGGTAAGGGGTGAAGATGATAATGTTAGAATGGAGTTTTTGGAATGAGATCAAGTAAGTCATGAATGGATGTGAACTGGGTGAAAGAATTATCTTGCTATAAGATAGGAATGGATGGGTGGATGGGTACCCAAACAGAGAATTCAGTGAGGGGTTAGGAAGGTATGATACCGACAGGATTAAACAAGAATGGTAATTAGTATGTATGTGGAAAAAGGTTTATTTGTATTGAACACATGATTTAGACACAAAGTTATTCACTTAAATACATTACAAAGGGGTCATTCAGTAATTGATTTTGTGATGTATGATGAGACACTTAGAAATTTTAGTAAAGAATACCAGGGCTGTGCATGGGTACAAAAAAAAAAGATCAATGCAAAGAAAGTAGTAAATAAGATAAAGGAGTTAATGAGATTAAAACAAGTAAGAATACAAAAATAATTTTGAAGAAATAATCTCTTCCGGAAGTGAGTAAAGTGACTGAAACAAGAAGTGCAGAGAAAGCCCAACGGTATTCAGAATGAATGTGGTGAGATGATCTGGGATGAGAACAATATAAAAGAGCAATGGAGGGAGTATTTTGAGCAATTGTATGGTGAAAAACAGAGAAAGTAGCAGAAAGTAGGTAAAATGTTATAAACTTACAATGAGTCAGAAGTTGAAATGTTAAAAGTAGAGATGCGCAGGAACCATTTTTTTCCATTCAAGACGGTAATATAAAAAGTATTGAGACACAAGAACGAGCCGATAAAATGTCCTTTGAAAGTACAAAAATGTAAATTGTGTTTATTAATGTTAGAGTTCAATTATTACCGGCAAAACGGTCATGTTTGTTTACATTTGTAGTTCACTATAACACCGACAGATGTCTCATAAATTTAGTCTTAAAAGGTTTTTTCAAATAATAAACGGTTAGTGATGCTCCAGCCAAGCACTGTACCAGTCGTGCTATAAATTGTGTTAGCAATAGTTTATACATATTGTATATTTCGATCACTACTCTGGCCAACAGGCTATGGGCCCAGGTTACGTGAGTTACGCGATCAGAAACGAAACAATATTTTGATTAAACGAAAAGTTATAAATCAAAACGATGCAGAAGTATACCGATTCGTTAGCCTAAGAAAATGGCGAACGCGACGCATTCAACACGACTCGAGATGTTGTCACGCGACAAATACGATACATGGAAAATACAAGCCGAAGCCTTGCTAATAAAAAATGATACATGGGGATATGTGTCAGGAGAAATACCACAACCTGAAGTGGTTGGCGAAAACGCGGTGCTTGTTGCCGCGCAAGCTGCACACAAGGCTTGGTTAGCGGCCAATCGGAAGGCAAAAGTTGATTTGATCCTGTCCATCAATCCATCTGAATTAAAACAGATTCGGGGATGCGTTACTTCACGCGATGTATGGATCAAACTAGAATCAATCTACGCATCAAAGGGGCCTGCTTGCATGGTAACATTGCTCAAACGTCTCACACAACACAAGATGCAAGATGGCGACGATGTGACTGAACATCTCGCTGAATTTTTTGACGCTGTGGATAAGTTACACGCAATGTAAGTGGACATAAACGGCGACCTGTTGACGATCATGCTGCTATATAGTCTCCCCAGCAGTTATGACAACTTTCGATGTGCAATCGAATCCTGCGACAATTTACCTGACGCTGAAACGTTGAAAGTAAAAGTCTTGGAAGAATATAACGCATGTGCTCCGGAAAACGGAAGTTCTGCCATGTTTGTCAAGTCAGGAAAACAGTTCATAAACCAACCGAAAGGTGGTACGAGCAGTACTGCTGGTTTCGAACAGAAACGTAAATAAAAGCCACAACTAAACTATAAATGCGGGTTTTGCAAAAAGAAAGGACACAAGGAGGCCGATTGTTTCTTTAAAAAGGAGTTGAGCGAACAAACGGCAAATAAAGCCGATGAGGCCCATTGTTTTTTTTTGTCGACAAATAAATTACAAAATCAAGCAACATAAACAACCTTTGGTGCATTGATAGTGGTTGCACATCTCACTTATGCAACAATGAACATGCATTCACGAGCGCGAAGAAAATGTACGGGAATCTTAAACTTGCCGATGACAATGCTACGCGAGTAAAAGCGAAAGGTGACGTGCAAATCACCACTGCGAACAGTGTGACAGACGCTATTACATTGAAAGACACCTTATATGTACCAGAACTCCGAACTAACCTCATCTTTGTGGAAAACATTTTTGACAACAACAATGTGACATTTGAAAAAGATTGTGCGCTCATAAAAGGCATAAACAGTGACATTAAAGTTGTTGTGAATATAATTGGTGACTTATTCTACTTATGTGAAAGCTATCAGCAAGCGTGTATGGTCACAGGATCTAAAGTTCTAAAAAGTGAATTAGAAATTTGGCACGCTCAACTTGGTCATTTGAATTTGAGGGACATGGTCAATATGCTCAAGAACTAATGTGTGATTGGTTTAAAATTCAATGACTCAACTGACTTAAAGAACTGTCACACCCACCTAGAAGGAAAAATAACATCAACTCCCTTCACCAAACAAGAGGTAACCTCAAAAGAGTTTCTGGAGTTAATCCATTTGGATGTCTGCGGGCCGATGAGGGAAGCATCTCCAGGTGGCGCACATTATTTTGTAACCTTCATAGATGATTACAGTTGATGGTGTCAAATATACTTCCTTCATCACAAGTGAGAGGTCACTGAGAAGTTCATTGAGTTCAAGAAGCTAGCCGAAAATCAAACAGGGCATAAGATAAAAGCTCTTCAATCGGATAATGGCAAAGAATATTGCAACGACAAAATGGATTCCATCCTCAAACGTGCAGGCATCCAACGACGTCTAACAACTCCGCACACCCCACAACAGAACGGTGTCGCAGAAAGGAAGAACCGCACTCTGGTTGAGGCTGCTAGGTGCATGCTATTAGAGTCTGGAATGCCACTGTCCTTTTGGGCCGAAGCCATAGCGACAGCCAACCACATCCGAAATCGATGCACAACAAAAGGGTTGTCTGAAGGAACTCCATACGAAAGATGGTTGGGAAGACGGCCGAATATCTCGCATCTTCGTATATTTGGGGAGAAAGCCATCATCTTCGACAAGTCTCCCAATAAAGGAAAGTTCTCGAGCCCAAAGGAAAGAAAGGGGTCTTTGTTGGCTACTCTGACTGTTCCAAGGCCTACCGGGTATGGCTACCAAGTGAATGCAAAATCCGTGTCTCCAGGGACATAAGATTCTGTGCCAAGCCTGGGCCCAAACACACATCTGCAGACTTTCTTCAAGAAGAAGAAATATCCCGTCAACATGAAGGAGGAGGGTTCAATGAAGAAGAGTCATCGCAAAAGGACGTAGAGATCAGTCCGAACACTCTGGAAGATGATGAACCATTTCATGGATTCGAGGTGAACGATGACTCCATGCTCGACATTGGAGAGCGACAAGCTCATCAAGGTGCCACAGGCACTGAATCCGACATGCTGGTCGAGCGAGGACCCGGCAGACCAAAGTTAATGCGTACCGGAGGAAGGGGTCGCCCCACCAAAATATACCAGCCTGCGGCCAACCGGGCCGACCAGAAACTTGCTCTCAACAATGATCTGCCATACGGTAAAGATACTGGGCATTCAAGCACTGCATCATCTCAACAAACTATGGAGCACAACAACGTTCAAAGTAACATGGAAGATGGATCGTTTCATAATGCCCCAGTTGCGATGAATGCCTCAGAGATTCACATCGACAGTTCCAAGAAGGGGCCAGATCGCGAGGAATGGTTCGAAGCAATCTATTCTGAGATCAAATGCTTGGTCGCCAACGACACTTGGGAAATCGTTTATAGGCCAACCAACGATAGAGTGATTGACTGTAGGGCGGTTCTCCGAAACAAGTATAAACCTGATGGAATGTTACTTCAAAGGAAAGCAAGGGTGGTCGCAAGAGGCTTTGCCCAAAGACCAGGAATCGACTTTGTGGACACTTTTGCTCCAGTTGCCAGGATCGAATCATTTTGATTACTCATGGCATTATCAGCTAAGCTCATCTTAAAAGTCTCACAGCTTGACTTTACAACGGCCTATCTGAATGATGACATCGACACACTAACATTCGTGGAACAACCGGACTTGCTTGTCGAGGCACTACAAAAGATGATTAAGATTGAAAATGATGACAGCATTATTGAGAAAGCAAAAGACATGCTTCATAAACTGAAATCCGGTAACAAAGTCTGCAAACTTCGGAAGGCCATTTACGAGCTCCGTCAAGCTGGTCGACAGTGACACGCTAAATTAAGTGCATCCTTAGAATCCATCGGGTTACAGCCCACAAACTCTGGCCCATGTGTGTATGTCGATAGTCGAAGTAAACACCCAGTCTATATGCTCATCTATGTTGATGACATTGTGATCGCTCCTGGAAACCCGGAGTGAACCAGAGACATTAAAGGTGAACTGTCAACCAAATTTGATGTAAAGGACCTTGGAGCTATAAATCATTGTTTAGGAATTGAAGTGAACCAATCCAAGGACAAAGTCACGTTATGTAAGAGTGGCTACATCAGGGATATCTTACATAAGTTCGGGATGGATGACTGCAAACCAGCGAAGACACTGATATCAACCAAGGTCAAGTTTGATCCTTCCTCCACTAACACAGGAGAAACAAAGCAATATCCATTCAGAGAGTTGATTGGAGCTCTCATGTACATCGCCATCGGTACCCGTCCCAACATCGCTTACGCAGTCAACATGCTGAGTCAATATAATAATTGTCACACCTCAACTCACTGGCAAGCCGCCAAGCGTGTGCTAATATATCTACAAGGAACTGTTGACAAGAAGTTGGTTTACTCCAGGGATGACGAAGGCATTTCTGGTTTCGCAGACGCCGACTGGGGAAACTGTGACACTGACAGAAAGTCCTATACAGGTTACACTTTCACTTTGTCCGGAGCCGTGGTATCATGGTGCTCAAGAAAGCAGAGAACCGTTCCTTTATCTTTAACCGAGGCAGAATATCTGAGTCTCACCGAAGCTGTGAAGGAAGCAATCTTCCTGATGACCTTCGTACGAGAACCTAGTTTAAAGGAGTTGTCGAACATAATTATTTTCAATGATAATCAATCAGCTGGAAAATTGGCACATAACCCTGTCTTCCACTCAAGATTGAACCATATAGACATAAAGTTTCATTTTATTCGTCAAGCTCTCCAAGATCACCCATTAAGGCTTGAATATCTATCCACTGAGGATATGGTAGCTGACATCTCAACAAAACCTCTTCCTGGAGCCAAACACAAGAAGTGTGTCAACGAATTGGGTTTACGCGCTTGATTGTTACCTATTGACCTTTTGGACTCAAAATTAAGGGGGAGTGTTGGAGTTCAATTATTACCATCAAAAGTTTGTGTTTGGATACATTTGTAGTTCACTATAACGCTGACAGATGTCTCATGAATTTAGTCTTAAAAGGCTTTTTCAAATAATAAACCGTTAGTGATGCTCCAGCCAAGCGCTGTACCGGTTGTGCTATAAATTGTGTTAGCAATAGTTTATACATATTGTTTATTTCGATCACTATTCTGCCCAACAATTAAATTAAATTTAAAGTTTATAGAGTTCCTTTATGACATTTGTGCTAGTGCATGCTTTAGATTATCTTATATATAGCTCATTCAAATACTCAATATATAACTCATACAGATTTTGAATTCAATTAATAAAATAGTCAAAGTTTTATATTGAAATAAAATATTAATTATGATAACATTTTTTAGTAAAGAAAATTGATAAAACTAAAGAAAAAAGAAAAATAAACTACTAAGAGTAAATTTGATGAAGAAAGCCCACTTAGTGAAAAAGAAAAAATGTGGGAAGAATCCAATGCACAAATGTGACATCTTCCTTTCTTCTGTCTTCTATAGTAGGAGTAGTCACACACACATTTGAACACAAATAGAATAATATTTTGGCATTGTTGCCTTTATCAAACACAAAGAAGAGAGTACAAATAACACAAACACTGGATTACTCCATTTTGAATTTAAAGAAAAATTCTTAGAAACACATTGTGCCAACAGTTTTTGGGAGTAAAGATAAATTCCTTGGCTATGGTTAGTATTTATAGAGACCTATTTAAAATTAATAATAATAATAAATAAGAAAATAAATAATGATAAAAATGATATTTTAAAATAATAATAATAATTTGAAAAATGATAATCTTAAAGAAAGAAAAAAACAATCTTCTGTTGAGGCCTGGTGGTAATCTTGATTTGGTAATCTATTGGTGGGCCAGTTCCCATTGTCTAAGTTGAGAACTGTTGCACTGTTTGGGAAATGCTCTTAATATTTTGGTGTTGCAGGAAGTTTGAAAGTCCTGGTTGTGGTTACCAGCATGGATGGGTACAGGCTTGTTCAGATCTTTATGGTTTGTGTCAAAACGATGATTGTTCATTTGCTGTCTGAGAGAACCTGTAGTAAGGCTTATATAGTCTGCATCACATGATTTGCACTGTAGATGATGTACTAAGTTATTAATTTTGAAATTGTAATAACAGGAATTTTGTATTCCGATTTGGTTACTTTACTGTTGAAGGATGTAGCTGGTAGGTGGATTCCACATGTGCTGCAACGGGTGCTACTGCAGGGGTATGATCCTTTGGTAGTCGATTTTTCTTCTCAAATTCTTTGGGGGTCAGGAAGTTTGGGATGGACTAGAATATTGTGGATATTGGGTGGCCTTGATTCTTGGGGGTGAACTAGAAGGTTTTGGGTCTGGGTGCAACTGGTTATGAATTTGTGACCACTTCTAAGGATGGTGTTGATATGTTGTAGACCAGGATGGTATTGTGTTGTGAGAGAGATGTCCTCAACTTTTTTGGAGGGTCATAGTCATCCCTGAAAAGTGCTCTGGAGATTTGGTTGTCTATTAAAGGCACGGGGTAATCTCTGCTTTGGAATGTTGTGGAGAGTTGCTCACAATATTCAGTAAAATCATCTGGTTCTGAACATATCCGTTTGGCTCAGGTGGCAAGACTGAATGGTAGATACCTTTTTGTATATGAAGGATGGCTGCTATGGTAGTATAGGTATTGTTGGTGATTGGTGGGTTTTATATGCGGTGTGAATTTGGTTGTTTTCAAGGAACAGATTCACATCAAGGAAGGTAAGACTTTGATGTGATTTATTGTGGGTGGAGTTTAAGGGGCTGCAATTTTTGAGATTATCTTGAAAGTCGTTCAAGGATTCTTCAGATTGAGACCAGATCATGAAAATATTATCGGTGTAGCAAAGCCATAGCTAGGGTTTGATGGCCTTATAATGTAGAAAGCGTTCTTCTAGTAGTCCCATGTAAAGATTTGCATATGAAGGAGCCATGCGTGAACCCATAGCCGTGCCCTATATCTGTAGGTAGTTTTTGTCTAGAAAACGAAAGTTGTTAAATTGAAGGATCTTTATAGCCAGCTCCACCAGGAAAGAAGTGGTAGGTTTGGATCCAGGAGGTCTGCATTCTAAGAAATGCTCCATTGCTGACATTCCATGCACATGAGGGATGTTAGTGTAGAGTGCTGTGACATCAATAGTGGCCAGAAAACAGTTCGGTGGAAGGTTTTTGATTTTGTGAATTTTGTCTAAGAAGTGTTCTGTATCCTTGAATGAGGGAAGTGTTTTTACAAAGGGTTTTAGTTGTGAATCAACCAGAGATGAAATTCTCTCAGTAGGAGAGCCGCAACCAGATACAATTGTACGGCCAGGCGGAGGTCTAATTTCTTTGTGGATTTTAGGAAAGAGATACAGTGTGGGAGTTTGAGGTTTTTGTGTAAAGAAAAGTTGAATTGAGTTAGTGGTGAGATTCTGCCAGGGACCTTCATGTTGTAGGAACTTTTTAATCGGTGCATTGTAATCTTCAGTTGGGTCTTCTGTGAGTGGTCTGTAGATGGAGTGGTCGGATAGCTGACTCTGGGCCTCTATTATGTAGTCAATATGATTCAAGATGACTGTGGTGGAGCCCTTGTCAGCTGGTAGGATGATGAAATCAATGTTTTTTTAGTGCTTTGATAACTTTTTGTTCGTTGGTGTTGAGGTTCCGTTTCAACAATAGTGTCTTGGCACTATTGGAAAGGAGGTAAGTGATGAACTGTTCCAAAGGGTGTTCAGAGGGTAATGGTGAGGGGGTCTCAGTCTGAAAGTGACTTGAACTTGTAGAAGGATGGATCTATGGTTTTGTCAGCGCTAGTAGTGTAGGATTTGTTTTGGAAGAAATTTTTCAATCTTAGAGTGCGAGCATAGAAAAGGACATCCTGAACTAGAGTAAAGTGAGCAAATTGAGAGTGAGGTGAAAAGGAGAGATTCTTGGACAGAACATACATTTCGGGTTTTGAGAGGTTGTATTTTGATATGTTCAAAATGGAACTGCTGACTCGACCATTGGTGGATGTAGTACCAGCTATGTTCTTATTGACAGGCTTATTAGAGGGTGTTATATATGAGAAATTGTGCTCTGATAGGTTCAGAATGGAACTGCTGTCTGGAACAATGATGGATATAATGTTGGGTTTGTTATTGTTGTTGGATTTATTAGAAGGTGTTATTTAAATTATTCTTGAGGTAATGGCAAGTGTACAAGCAGTCCTGTTGGGCGGGGGGAGGTTGAATATTGTGGCTAGTGAGTGCTTGACAGCAATCAAAGAAGAATTAATGGATTTGGGTCCGCTTATCTCGGGTGCTGGAAGTGGCTTAGTTTTGAGTGTAAGGATAGAAAGTCTAGAACATTTTCAGAGATGATCCTTGGATTTTTTTGCTTGAATCTCTACTGCTGTTTGTAGACTGCTGTTCATAAGTTGCATGAGATGAGCAAAGGATAGAAATACTATCTTGGAAAAAAAGCAAAGCTGTATTGAGTGGTACAAGGCTAGTTCTGATACTAATTGAATAAGGTTATAGTGAGCTCTCTTGAATGTATTGTGTTAAGGAGAGTGAAATGTTGTCTTATTTCTGTAGGGATGACAGACATAGGATATTTAATACAGAAGCCTTTTGGGGTTATGTTCAAAATTAATACAAGCTTGAATAAAGTTTACATGACTGTTGAAGAATGTTTAAACTCCACCCACAATAAATCACATCAAAGTCTTACATTCTTTGATGTGAATCTGTTCCTTGAAAACAACCAAATTCGCACCAATGTACATATAAAAAACCCACCAATCATCAACAATACCTACATTACCATAGCAGCCATCCTTCATACACAAAAAGTTCTCTACCATTCAGTCTTGCCACCCGAGCCAAACGAATATGTTCAGAACCCGATGATTTAACTGAATATTGTACACAACTCTCCACAGCTTTCCAAAGCAGAGGTTACCCCAAGCCTTTAATAGACATCTAAATTTCCAGAACACTCTCCAGGGATGACTATGACCCTCCAAAAACAGTTGAGGACATCTCTCTCACAACACAATACCATCCTGGTCTGCAATGTATCAACACCATCCTTAAAAGTGGTTACAAATTCATAACCAGTTTCACCCAGACCCAAAACCCTCACGGCCAACCAATCGCCACAATATTCTAGTCCATCCCAAACTTCCTGACCCCAAGAGAATCCGAGAAGAAAAACTGACCACCAAAGGTTATACCCCTGCAGTAGCACCCGTTGCAGCACATATGGAATCCACCTACCAGCTACATCCTTCAACAGTAAAGTAACCAAATTGGAATACAAAATCTCTGGTTATTACAATGGCAAAACCATAAACTTGATATATCAACTACAGTGCAAATCATGTGATGCAGAGTAAAGTATGCCTATTGCTTCTTTGGTTTTACACGACAGCTATCAGATGCTATCACTAATGCCAACATTTTCTGAAAGTAACTTTTGTCATCATATTTGGAAATGATTATTACTGTATTTGCTAAATATTACTATTATTATCACTAAAAATATCAATCACCTTTAACCCTTAAGGAATACAGTATAATTTTATTTTCCATAATCAAATTTAAGAAAAAACGTCTAGTAAATTCATTCAAGTTTTTCTTTTAACTTTTGTGGCAATTAAAGGTTAAATAGAGCAGATATGCGACCAATTTTTTTATTACTACGGTATTACTGGAAATAATAAATTCCTGTTCTGTTTTTTTAAATTTATTAAGGCCATTATTTGTTGTTTTTTTAAATGATTTCTCGAATTTTCGAGATTCATTTTTTAACTTTTGAGATGAGATTTAGATATTTTTTTTCTTAAATTTTTGAAATATTTTCGAGTCTCGCATGTCCCTAGTTAAAAGCTATGGAAGTGTTAAAGAATGGAAAATCTGTAAGTGTAGATGGGATCACACGCTAACTGCTTAAGTGTAGAAGCATGATACTATTTTCCACATTGTGTGTGATGGAATTTCAAGTGTTATTAATGACTGGAAGAATTCTGTCACTGTTCCTTTGTATAAAAACAAAGGCAGTGACAGTAAATGTAAGAATTATAGAGCAATTAGCTTGTTTATTATTTCAGGCAAAGTTTTTGGGAAAGTCTTAATTGAGAAGGTGCGTGAAAAAAACTGCGGACAAGATTTAGGGTGCGCATTGTGTTTTCATGGACCAAATATTTGCTTTGCAATGAGTGAATGAGAAGTGTTTGACACTAAGTAATAAAGTGTATATGGTACATTTGTTTATCTGGAGAATGTGTACGGTCAGATGAATAGGAGTATGTAATGGAATGTTCTTGGAGAGTATGGTATAGATGCATGGTTAGTAAATGTAATCATGCTGGTGTATAATGGAAGTAAAGCATGTGTTAGGGTGGATGGATCTTTGAGCAAACAGTTTAACACTGAACAGGGTGTTAGACAACGTTGTGCTGTGTCTCCATGGTTGTTTAATGTATTCATGTATAAGTGGTTGAGGAATGCTTGTTACGACATGTTTGATGTGTAAATGTTCTTGATAAGGACAGATCAGGAATCTATTGTCAGCTAGTGTAAATGGAAAACTGTTAGAAAAAGGGGAGGATTTTGTGTATCTAGACGGAATGTTTTGTACAAATTGAAGGATAGATGGTGAAATTGACAGATGATTGAATGCATTTCAGAGAGTAGTTGGATGTATGTGGACTATTGCAAAGACTGAAGTAATATTGAACAAGGCAAAGATGCCAGTATATAGAAGTGTGCTAACATCAACATTGTTGTAAGGATGTTAAGCGTAGGTTTGTCAAAAGAAGCACAAGAGCAAGGTGAATACGGTTGAAATGAGTTATCTAAGAAATGTAAGTGGAAAAACTCGTAAAGGCAGAATCAGTCATGAATGGGTGCTGAAGTAGTGTGGCTTTAAAGGAAATTCAATAGGTCGTCGTGAAAGTGGCATCTTACGTTTGTTTGGGAAAGTTGAAGGGATGAGTGTGAATCGAGTGACAAAGCGATTTCGTGACGGAAGAGAGTGTGAATCAAAAGGAAGGGGAAGATCATGTAATACATGATTAAATGTTGTAGACAAATATATGAAAAAAGAGAAACATCAAGCATTTTAAGAATAAAAAAATATGCATGACTCATTGTATGAATGTTGTTGAAGGGAAGGGTGTATGCAAATCTAAGGAATTGTGGACAAAGCTAGTGAGGGTGGATTAAGTATACCATTGTTTTTTGAACTCTATGCACATTTTTTTGCCTACCTCATAATGGGCTAATGGGTGTGTGTGTGTTCTCTAGGTTTGAAACTTCTTAATGTTATATAGGTTTGTTGACCCTTAAATATTCTCTGTATTATATCACCTTATTATTTTCCCTGTCTGGAGCTGCACACTCATAAATGGTTTACCTTTGCAAACTACTTCCCCCTCTCTCACCCTAATTTCCATGCCCCAAAAGATGGTAGATTAGAAGATATCTCAGTTCTTTTCTAAATCTTTAAAGCTATCAGTTGCTGAACCTAGCCTATAACTGTTGATTAGATAGAGCACAATGAGTCACATGCCTCCCTCTGATTTGTCTCTCCACAAGTTTTAAAATAACCCATTTATCTTCCCCTGAGCTTGTTACAGAACAATGAAGAAGATTGTCTACAAAAGATCTTAACAGTAATGAGTCGGCACTACATGCATGTTGTTTCCCTCCCAAAACTTTACGACATATAGCCAACTTACAGGAATAAATAAATTCTTTACCTTTTCCTGAGCATTTGGAATTCTGTCCATTTATATTGATTATGAATATTTTCTAGTTGTAAACATTTCTAATAAATTTGAATTTGAATAGTTAATAAAATCTCAGTATATTGTCTGGTTTATGCAATGTGAATTAGCTTTCAAGTTGATAGGAACAGTAGCTTAGGGTCAGCTACTGGCTTTGTGTCAACAGGTCGGCCAAGTTACTGACTCTGTTAGTTGACCAGCAGCTGCACCAACCAGCTACTTCAAATAGTTTTTTTATTGTCTGGTAGCTACTTAAATACACCGAAAAAGACTGACAGCGTTCTGAAGTTTGTGATTGAGGCAAAGAAAATAAGTGTTATTTTAAATTTTTATCTTGCCAGTACACCTTTTTGTACGGCTCTGTCTACATGTTGAATGGTTGATGCTTTCAAGCTCAAAAATTTATCAAATTGCTCTGATATTATTTTCATTGCAATTTTATTTTCATGATCACATAGCTCTTTCAATAATGTTGATGATCCATTGAGCTTTCGAGTGACCTCATAAGCAGATATTCCCTTGTCCACACTGTTTTTTCCCCTCTTCCTCATTGCATGTACAGTATAATATTTGATAATTTATCACATAGTATAAAAAAATGCTCTTTTTACCTTACTGATACGAATACAACTTTCTTCAGACATGTTCATGCTTTAAAAAACTATTTAATTATGTCATTGACTATTTGTGAATAGCAAGGGTTAGTACATCAGAGTCCATTAGCTGTTCATTGTCCACCTAGTTAGAAGACCAACCACTGTCTTACTGGAGAGCCGGTAGCTCCCACTGTGTAAACTAGGCTTAGCTTTGTATTAGCTACTTGTATACATACAGGCTATCCAGTGTCGGAATGGTGGTAACTGACAGCTAGCAAAAGCTACCAGATCTAACTAGCATGTATCCAATCGCCAAATCATGTGATGTACAACAGTGGCTCTTACTTAACCTTTTATTACTCGCAGCCCCCTAAATATCCTAAAATATTTTCGGCGCCCACTAGTTTTTACTAACATATTAATCATTAACCTGTATTCTAAAATAGTGGCTTTATTTACTGATTATAATAACAAACAAATAAAAAACAGAAATTAACTTGTTTAAAATTTAAAACTTTCTAAATGTATTCAATAGGACCTCTGCTGTTAAACACTTTCCACTAATTTGCCTATTCTTGTTTTAACTATATTACTTAATGCTATTTGCATGCAGGAGTCGATTCAGAGTCAATTTTGCTTCTTAATTTTTAATATCATCACTGTGGAAAATCCCTTTTCACATAAATAAGTAGAAACAAAGAGCAGCAAATTTTGAATGGTGATGGTTAACAGATGAGGATTATTTGTACTATCCATGATTTCTATTATCCGTGCTTCCCCTCTCCTTCATTACTCTGGAAAATCGATAGTCAACTGTACTATGCTTACGATCATAAAATTCTTTCTTTCAAAACGTAAAATTTAAGATAATTGACTTCAGTAATAAGCAAATAACATTTTAAATTATTTTTGAAGGCCCCCCAACAATTTTCTGGCTCTTCGATTAGGAATTGCTGATCTACAAAACTATGTGTTTAACTGCTATCACGTTTGTCACTCAAAACTTTCACAACAAACTGTTAGTTTTTAATCATTATTTTTATTTTAAGCATGTTTACATTATTTAATTACATGGTATGAAAATAACAGTTTCTTTTTTGTAGATGTGGTTTTCATAGTCCATTTAAAATTCTTTACAAACAAGATATTCTAAAAGCCTGGTTTCTCTTAAAAAAATTTAAGATGGTGAATCGGATGAAATCTGAGCGGTTGAGATATCATACTAACCAATTTTGATTGTGTTCATAAAATAAAAACATTTCTATTTGAAACTAATATTTCATATGGATCTTTTTAGGGGTGTGCAAAGCTTCGAAAACTTCTACTTCGGTTTGAATATTCCTTTGTTTAGACTTTGATTCAAAAGTAAAACTCTAGATTCGACAATTTTAAAGCTTTTCCAAAATTTATTTAAAGTTAAAACAAACATTCATGTGTTTTTTTCCATCAAGAATTAATGTTTGCATAAAAAAAATTACAATGATTAAATTAAATTAAATTACACTTTGTGATTTTAAGACTTAACTTACTTTATCTTTTGAAGACAAAATGTATTAATTATGTTTGAACATAGAATTTTGTAAATTATATTCAAACCTTAATGTTTTCTAAGTATTCAAACTTCGATTCGGCTTTGGGACTATTTCATATTATTCGATTTGACTTCACTTTGAATTAAAAAGTGGACTTTGCACACCCTTAGATCTTTATTATTATTATTATTATTAGCACCGTGTCTTACTACCCGTTCGGGTTTATACGCACTTAGGCTAATGTGTAATGGTAGGGTGATTGTGAGATGAAATGGAGGACCTACAGTTTAACGTGGGATCCGAACCACGGTGGAGGCCTGGCATTCCCCACATTCACAAGATGTCTTGTCAGAGGTGAAGGAAGGGTTTGGTAATCAGATAAATCTATGCCGGGACCGAGGATTGAACCCCGGCCGCCAGCATAGAAGTCTGACACCTTACCCCTAGACGCCAGGTCACCTAGATCTTTATTAAAGTTGTAAAAGAAATATCTACCATATTGGCCTGAATATGGCAAAGCCTCACACATAAAATGACCCTAAAATTTTGAATGTGTTCTATATGAAAAATAAAAGTTTCCATTATACCTAAAAGTAAAATCTTAACAAATCTGATACAAGTTTATAAAGTCTTGAGTTTATTATGAGACGCACAAGATGTTTCCTTGGCCAGTACAGTTCCAGAATGCTCAAAAAATAGAAGTTCAGTTTTTGGAAGGACATTTTTAAGAGAAAAACATCGCACTATATTCGGTCCAGTATGGTATTTACTTTGGTGGTCAATTGTGGCTATACTGATTTTTAATTTATTATTTCTCACACTATAATATCTTTTGTTGCCACGATCGTGAAACAAAAAAAAACACATGATGTTCTCATTTAGCTACAAAAAATCTAACTATACATTAATTCTTAGGGAAGTATTATAAGCCTCTATTAACAAATTGTTCCATGATAAAGTATTTTTTTAGAAAAGAACTAATTCCACATAAGTTAATATAAGTGTCTTTCAACCAATGTATATTTTAAATATGGCTGGAAGATTTTGAATAGAGTCAGCCATAGGAAAGATATTCTCACTTTAATTCAAAATTTCCCCTAAAAAAATATCACCATGTTAGAAATAATAAGCAAAATTATTATTTAAAAGATCTTTTTCTAGGTTACCATCATTAAAAACCAATATTAACTAAGGTTTACAAATTTCAACTTAAACTTTGTCTTAAAAAAATTAAATCTAAGAAAATTTGGAAATAACGTGTGGCTAAAACAATAACAGTTATATAAAATATATATAAAAAATATTAATTTGTTGCTATTTATATATAATATACTATACATAATATATATATACTGGAGAAAGACTCCAAACAAAGTAATAATTAGATAAATATGCTTTACAAATTATTATCATCATGGTTGTTTGGTATTTTATTTACATGTCTTTCTGTTATTTCATTAAATTTCATCAACTAAGCCCTATGAATACTAATACTTTAATTCAGAGTGAAAATAATAATTAAATATAACTTCTTAAATGATTATAATTAGTTATTTAGAAAGATTATGTCATTCAAATTATGTGAATAAAAGTAAATATAAAGAGTAAGTCTGTGTGAACTTTCGAAATTTAGAATCCTAATATTGTATGTGCGCGTGTGCGAAAAAAAGTGCTACAAACTCCTTGAAACACAGTAGAGAAGTCACTATTTTGTCTCGTTTTTCCTACTGAAAAGTCATTATTGGTCTTTTTTTTATGGTCACTCTTTCAACTATTTCTAGTTCATGACCTGTTGTTATGAGCCTTGCTTTAGTGATGGTTTCGAAAAGGAAAACCCGGTAAGAATAAAATCTTAATCAGGCACAGAGCATTATTCCATCTGTTCTCCCAATGGATGATTCAACTCCCCTTCACCCCTCATGTGTACTTTGTGTAGCAGTCCCATCAGAGTAATGTATAACTGTGTGAAAGTTACCTGTTAGATGAGATCACACCCCAGTAATTCAAGTAAAAGATCCTGGTGATTGCCCATGCCATGTGGTCCTGGTGGCCTTCCTTTCCCCCTTTTCTCACAAAGATTTCAAGTGAAAATACAAACTTGGGACTTTGATGAGGGCAAACTGGACGAAGATTACCTTGATGCACTCCCCTAAGGTCCATCTTACCATCCTATTAAACCTCATTTCCAAAACATCACCACTCACACTCAACCAGCTCATGCCATCTATTAAATACAATTGAACTAAGGTCCAAAAATAAACATAGCCATTGCCACCACCAGCCTGTTATGTTGGCAATGACCTACGTAAGCAATGCCCAGGAGAAAAGTGGAATAGGGGGGAATTGGTCAGATTATTTATTTAACTTTATTCACTAAAATGATCTGAAAATGATTTTATTGCACATTTGTTTAAGATTTTTTTAAATGAATATTGATTTTTAATGTACAAAACAACTTATAATGGTATTAATTGAACATAAATTGAGTATTAAAGTTGTCAACGTTTTTATTGGGAAAGTCGTGTAATGATTACAATAATTATTGTCGAAGCATGAGCTGATATTTTTTTCCAAGCCAAGTAGAAGTTGAAAGCTTCACACATATCTAGAGCATGTTAAAAAAATTGCTTTTTTTCTGTTTGAATACAACCTATATACCAACATATGAAGCACTAACAACACCAAAAAGCTTGAAATAGACTTATTATTACTAGACTGAACAAGCCTCGAAATCACCACTAGTGAATACAGCTAACCATACATATTAAACGTCTATATATATATTATGCATAGTATAAGAGTACTAACACAAAATAAGCCATCAACATTGTGGCTGACTAGCTGAAATCTCATGATAATTTCTTGACAAAGGATTTGTTTTTTATTTGGTTTTAGTGAGCTATTATAAAATGATGTGAATATTAAAAATAACTCACATAATATTGCATCACGTCATATAATTATTGCATGATATATAAAATATGAGTTTAAATAGAATGAAATTGGGTGAATAATTCAAAATTTTTGAATGTCCACATGCCCCTATTAATCTAGGACATAGGGATGCTCTTATAAACACATAATTGGTCGTCACACTTCATTCAAGCACTTTAGCTCATTCAGTAACCCTTCTACCTACTAAACTAGGATTTGAAAAATAGCTTGAAAGTAATCTCAATACTACCCTTCTACGAATTTGATAAGATTGAATAGGATGAGAAATGGAAGATATAGTGAGTAATCTTGCTGATACATTTCCCGAAGGAAAAGTTGATAATTACAAACCCCCCTTTCTCTAGGTTAAGCTGGTCACAAAGTCGTGTATTAAAGAATTATTGTTTATATATACGTTTAAAATCACCACTTTTTAATCAAATTCAATCTAGTTCAGGATTTCAAGGTTTCCTCTTATAGTATACTTTGAACATCACACACTGATTGTCTATCCCCATTTGACTTGCCCACCACTTTCATAATCATTAGTATCATCATCATCAGACTCAACTGTTTCCAGCCTATGGACAGGTCAGTTTGGTACAATGCTTCTCCCTTTCTCCATCCTTCCACCATTCTTCTCCTCTCATGTGCACACTTTCTGTTATCTGCTCCACCCATCTCAGACTTGCTTTATCTACTATCTCATGTACCCACTGTACTCCCACTTTTTCTCAGATAACTTCATTCCTTATCCTGTTTCTCCTATGGCACTCTTCACAAACTTAATTTCCATGGCCTCCACTTTCCTAGTCTCCAGTTCACTGTCCATGTTTCTGCAGAATATGTGACAATGGGTACAAAGTACACCCTGTACAGCACTTCTCTTTTCCATAGCAGATCTCTTACACACTTATAGAAGAACTCCTTCTGCTGCTCTATTCTTACTAGCACCTCTATACTCCCATCCTTCGAATTAGTCACGCTTCTAAGATATTTTAAATTCTGTACATTTCTCAGCTCTACTCAATGACATTATAACTTTATAGCTTTACTAGATCATATACTCTTCCTTGTCTTTATCATCACTTCACACTTCTTCATACTAAATTTCCTTTCCCACTATTTCCCTTCCTTCTATTCTTGTATCTGTTCCTGTAATTCCACTTCCTTCTCCCCCATACCATCAAGTTGTTAGAAAACATCCTGCCTTTCATTCTTTCCTCCCCAAGTTTCCTTGCCACTTTATTCATGACGATTTCCATTAGCAACAAATAGTAGTGGTGAAAGGGCACTTCCCCGCTTCACTAAATTTTTTATTTGGAACTAGTTTGTCCATCTCTTACCCTTCCTAATCCAACTCATCTTATCCTCATACATACTCTTCACTCTCATTACAACTCCTCTTTCCACTTCATCCTCCTTAATTGTTTTCTAAACCTTATTTCTATCCACACTTATCATAATGCCTTATTTACATCCATAAATACCATTAGCAAGTCCTCCTCAAATTTATACCTTTTTCCCATCAGCTGTCATATAGTGAAGGTAAAGTCTATAGTCATTGGTCATATTTAAACTAAATACTTTAAAAGGGGAGGGATTAGTTCATTGGCACTTTTAGTAATGAAAGCATTCTGAAAATTTGTTTTGAGCTTTTGAATAAAACAAGACTTTAATAACAGCTTGATAAACCACAGAATATGGACACTATCTTTCTCTCTTGTTGCCAGCTTTTGGATCGCACTCCAGGCAAACCCTTGGGAGAGCATCTGGAAGTGCCTACCACTGAGAGCGGACAAATGGCACCAGTGACTCATTGGGAGCACACAGTGAGTTGTCATAAACTCAATAACTAAGGTCGCCTACTTTTATTAAATCGCCTTTTCACAAAATGTGTGAAAAATCCTATTTAAAAAACAAAAAACTTGTATCAAGTTCAAACTAACTTATGTATTTTTAAGCTCACAAAATAAAACGATAAAGGCATGTATACTCAAAATTCAAGTTTTCTAATGAATTCTTGTATTTCCAAACTAAATTTGTGTTTATTATGTAATAGTTTCCTTTAAAGCTTGCAGTGAACATCCATTTCGTCTTTAAATCGGCAAGTTTCTTAATGTTTTAAGTAGATTACCTTAGTAGAAAGATCTCTATGACCATGACCATTGAGGTATACAGATATAATTGACTTAAGGATATTGCGAGACATGGTTGGACTGCAATGTTTGACCATAATTTTCATCACATCAATAGTCCTTTTATATATATGTGGTCAAACTTGCGATCCAACCATATATATGTTACAGTCCAAACCTGATTTCAGGACAAATTAATACATTCTGCCGGTTGTAGGTTAAACCAATATAGCCTGATGTTTCTAGGCAATATTAGTTTTCATCCTTCTTAATCCATATGATGAATCAACCTTGGTCATATTTCATTATGAACAGTTTGTGCGCAAATGTTGTTGGATGGTAACATAAATTGGCCTTGGACATGTTTCATCATGCACAGTTCATCCACAAATGTTTTTAGAAAACCTAACCTAACTTAAACCTGGTTTGGCCTAGTTAAATTGGAGGTCATACAAGTTTATCCTATTGGTTAGATCAAAATTTCAGGATTAATTAGTTTAGACTAGGCTAAAACTAGTACATCCTGAGGTTCTTAGGATGTATCATTTTGGCCTAGTCTGATCTAGTTTGTCCTGAAATTGGATTCAGAAAGTAACATGTGTGTGTGTGTGTGTGTGGGTGCGTGCGTGCATGCTATTGAAGTGATGAAAATTATGGTCAAACATTGCAGTCCAACGATGCCTCTCTATGTACATTGGTGTCTATGTATATATAAACACACAGTCCATTTTATAATCTATTAAATTTCATATTTTCATATATAGGACAGATAATTATTTGGATTAAGAGTTATGAAAAAAAAACTTTAATTGAGTAGCTGATTAAAAATAGAGAATTTAGATTTCTCTTAAATGGTTAAATCAATATATTTAATTGGCGTTGCGGCAGTAGGCCTGAAGTAATTTTGCTTAAAATCATTTGGTCTAAAAAATTGAAATCAAAAGTCATATTGCCTAAAAATTAACTTCTCAGAAAGTCAGTTGACCTAAAGTCAATGATGAACTATAGTGGGCCTGTATTGCTAATATTTTAATTTATTTATTTATTTAGAAAAAATACAAATTTTATAAATAGACTATATAATATTATTATAGCATTGTAAGCTATACTACATAAATATTCTAACACAAGAGTAGCGCGTTAGACCATGCGACCACTGAAGCAGGTTAATGAAAGTTAATACATAGTCAACCAATGTAAAAACTAAATTTACTATTCAGTCATATTTTTGATTTCACAATATTCAGAAATACTGGTATGAGGCTTTTTGGTTCTAAAATATTTGTCTAAAAACATTTATGGTAGTTAAACCTACATAATCTGCAAAAATCTCAATTAAAAGACACCCAAACAAGCTACATTAGAAGCTGTACATCAACTTTGAAATTTTGCAAGTAGGTGATTATTTAACAAATATATATATATTTATGGTTTTTTAAAATATAAATAACATTCTTATTCAACAAAGACCAAACAAGATAATTATTATTCGGTGAACACTTTATTGACCTACTTGGCAGGTTTATGGTTTTTATTTAAAAAATAGGACAATATTAACACTAAATTTGAATTTACAAGGTTTTATTTACTTGTTTAAAATTTAAAACATTGAATTAACCCAGCATCTACAGTGGTACCTTTGACATTCCAGTTTAACACACTTCACCCAATATATAATTATTTTTGTATCAAAGGAAAACCAAATTGATACTTCTTTAAATCCACAGTTTTTGATACAATCATCTTGGTCCCAAAACAGATAATTAAAGAGGTAATAGTGCTTCCTTTATCATGTATATGTTACTGTAATGTCCGAAGACCAGTAGATCTTATAATTTACTAGTAAATCCTAACATTTGGCTGTTAAAAGTCTATAATATATCAAATGTTTACATTTGAGCTTTTACCAGCGCTCATCATTATATCCTAATATTTACCGACATGTCTTGGCAAAAGTAATTATAAGTGTTATTTTAACTAATTAAATGAATTATTTTAGTTATAATTCCAAT
This sequence comes from Timema californicum, assembly GCA_902141385.1. NCBI lineage: Eukaryota > Metazoa > Arthropoda > Insecta > Phasmatodea > Timematidae > Timema > Timema californicum. Next base: position 42,383 of record CABFOW010002220.1, on the reverse strand, counting down.
AGGTTATGCTAGGTTATTGGTTGATCGTTGAGAGCTAATCAAAGCTAGAACGAGGAATCTCTTCTCCTGCTTGACTCTTTTCTGAAGGTTTTAACATGCTCTTTAGTCACTCTCTTTGTTCGTTGGTTGCAGTGGCCCAGGACCAATAACCTAAACTAACAGAACTAAAATGCTTGGCAGTAAAACAAAAATAGCTAACTAAAATAATACTTATGATTATTTTCACCAAGACATGTCAGTAAATTCTAGGATTACCATATGTAAGCTGGTAAAAACTTAAAATGTAAAACTTTTATAAGATATTTCGACCTTTTACCACTCGATATTATTATTATTATTATTAGCACCGCGTCTTACTACTTGCTCGGGTTATACGCACTTACACTAATGTGCAATGGTAGGGTGAATGTGAGATGAAATGAAGGACCTACAGTTTCATGTGGAATCCGAACCACAGTGTGAGACCTGGCATTCCTCACATTCACAAGATGTCTTGTCAGAGGTGAAGGAAGGGTTCGGTAATCAGATAAATCTTTGCCGGGTCCGAGGATTGAACCCCAGATGCCAGCATAGAAGTCTGACACCTTACCCCTAGACCACCAGGTCACCCCACTCGATATTAGTAATGCTGTGATTTACTGGTGAATTATAAGATATTCTAGTCTTTGAACTTTTACAGTAACTATATATTTTGTACAATGACACGTTTGTATCCCATTGACTTAATCCTTGGCAATATCATTGGCTCTCCCCTACTGTATTGTTGGATTGCAAACTTTGCTGTTTGCGAGTATCTGGAATTTTGTAATAGCTATTCACGATACGATGTAAATATTTCAAAATCAACTACACATCCCGCATATTTCAAAATAAAGTGTTTGATATTTATTATTTATATTCTAACACCAAATAACACATTTCATTTGCCTCCCAGAGTCTCATTGGATTTCCAAGCCCCACATCAGTGGTAGTATGTTTTAGCCTCTATCACATCATTCTCGTGGTAGACTGAATTGCCGGTGATAGGAATATCAGGGCTCGAATCTAGGCTGGGGGTACTATACTAGATTTTTCTTAAATGGTTTCCCACTCTCCTTCCAAGCAAATGCAGATACATCTACTCTAAAATTATACCTCCCTCAGCCTTATTAATTTATGAATATAGCCTAAAAGGGTTCTAAGACCAAGTGAAAAATAAAGCTGGCCTGGAGATAGCTTACAAACTTGGAACCAATGGATTTGTGCTGAGGTTGAGTAAGGTAGGAGAGGTGAGGGGGTTAGTTCTGAGGTACTATTTTTTTTACTCTTGTGTTTTATCCAAGCTTTTTTTAAAAGATACATGTATTTTATAACACAATATTCTAGTCTTCATATTCAGACAAACTATCCAAACACACCCAGCAGGATTCACATGAAGTACCTCAGATGTAGTAAACTAGCTGTTAAGACAGATTCTATAGTGCCATAAGCCTTTGATTAATTTTATTTACAACAGTGTTACCATTTATATATGGCACAATATGTATAAATTTCCTCCCACTTCACCTCGAGTTAATAGCTATCTGAAACCATAAAATTAAAAATCAGTGGTTCAAACGTCTCTAGTGCCAGGATCACAATCAACTTAACCTTAACTCAACATAATGTTCACTTAAATTTAACTTAACTTAAGAAAACAGATGTGTGATCATGATTCATGTAACTTAACGTAACAAATCAAGTCAAACATCTTTATTCTCGAGTATGATCTGTGATTTTGTGAATGTTTACAGTTTTCATTTGATATAACATATATCTATTAATAAACTTTTTGATAAATTTAGCTTTCCTATTTTGGTTTAATTATTTTGTTTCAATGTCTGATCACTAGAAGTTATGCTAAAGAGTGAACCTTGGTCATAATACCAACAAGTGAATTACTAAATAACCCTGTTGATGTCACTCACATAATGATTGGCTGACTAGATCACGTGATACCCTTCAAGTAACGTTTACTTAAAGTAAAAGACCTCCCAGGATATCTCTTACGTTAACCATCGTGATCGCTTCCATTTAAACACACGAGGAGATACTTTATGTTATGTTAAGTTTAAGTTAACGTTAATTTGATTGTGATCCTGGCAATAAATATTTGAATTGCACACACACCACTTTGCGACGATAAAAGAGCTTTTTGACTTTAATTTGTGATCACTAGAACTAAAGAGTAGACAGACTCATATCTTAGACCTTGATCAGTAGTAGTTTCAAAGAAGACTACAAGGATTTGGAAACTATAATTAATACTGTTTGATTAAATATTGTACATCTCAACATCTATTAACAAACATCATAACAAATAATAGTAAATCTTTCTGGAGACAACATCACACTTTAAATAAATGGCCTAAGCCATAATTTTGCCAAAAGCAAGTTATTTTAGAAAACATTCTAAATTTAACCAAGTAAGGAGCAGTAATAATTATGATTAAGACTTCGAGAAACCTAAGGTTATAATAGAAAGGTGAAAGGATAGTATACTAAAGAAATTAATAAAAAGTTAAAAATTATTAACAAGTTAAAATTAAATATATTTTAATATTGAGAAACAAGTCAAGCTGCGCTTTTGACAAGCATTAAAAATATATGAGATAAAAAATAAAAAGTTTAAAAATATTCATGACATAACATAATTATCAAGTCAAATGGTGACCATCATTCAGAAATATATACATGAAAACATATTAAAATAATTAATATCAGAAATGAATTGAGGATAACATACAATTAAAATTCAAACACTGAAGACTAATTTCACATGTTTACTCCATTTAAATTAGTCTTCTTCAGTGTTTGAATTTTAATTGCATCAAGGGATTTGAACCCCTATTTCTCCGCTAGCAGCAGGCCAATCCAACACCAGAGTGACACCTTAGACCATTCGACCACTGAAGTGGGTATCGATCCTTAATTATTATTTTTTATTCTTAGCACCCATACTTTATATAAGCAAATGGTAGTACAGTTTCACGTCAACTTTGGTTTGTAAAATACATTATAAACAATAATTAATATCACGCTTATTGAAAAATACATAATTCATTGATGTATTAAGCACCCTTTGGCTTGGACTTGTTTTATTTAGTTATGACTGGTGTGGGAATGTCTTGTGTGTCAGTCGGAGCGAGATAACAGATGGGAGTGGCCTAACCAACTATTGGCTCTACCCCTCTAGAGTCCAGGGTTCTGTCCAGAGATAGCCCTAGTAACAAGGGGTGAGGTTTTAATGTCACAACCTCTAAGTAGATAACAAATTACTCGATAATTAAGCTTTGGATTATAAATATTTTATAGTAAATTGGTATTAAAGAAATTAAAAGTCAGAACTCCTTTTATAAAAAGTCAAAACGTCGCGTTATTATAATTTTTAGGCTGTGTCAAAAATAGTCAATTTTAGAATATTTTCACAAATTATAAAAAAATAAAGTAAGTAAAAAAAAGTTTGATGAAGGTCTAAATTTTAAATCCTTCCTTTACAAAATAAAACAAGTTCCTTGTTCTTGCAATGTATTTACGAGACTGTATAGGTTACGTAATTTGGTCATGCAAACTAGCAAATACATCGTTCTGAAACAGGCTCTTAGGGGACAAGCTCGAGTTTGAGTTCAAAATACGAGTACTCGCAAAGACCTAGCAATTATATTATAAATGGATTTATTCGAACAAATGAGAGAGGGTCTGCATGTCATGCAAAAATTAAAGAAATGAGTTTGAGCTGAAGTGTTGACAAACATCTATCATCAGACTAAACACTTAGCGAGCTGGGGGCAGACACACATTTTAGCATGTGTACAATTCTAACAAGCTAGACCAATTAAAAAACAGCATTAAACAGAAAAAATATAAATTTAATAAAATCAATACTCAAAATATTAAAATAAAGAAATAAATACTAAACAGAATTAGTTATTGTATACATGTGATGCTATATCATTGAGTGTGACTTACACATTTTGTATTTGTTCTTTCTCTTCAGGGTGATCAATTGGATTCATCGAGAAACAAACAGTCAAGTCTAGAATCCACTTTATTTGACTTTTCACAAGGGACTACCTCAAATTACACTAAAGACAACCAAACAGGTAAATTGCCATGGAAGTAGATGTCACTCACTGGCGAGAAGTCGTGATTTACGCACAAAGGTTTAGTTGAAGACGAAACAACATTAGTCAGATTATTCCAAAAACACATTCCATTTTTAGAAGTTTTTAATACAGTTTTGTGATTTTTGTTAAAGTGGAATATGTTAACTCAAAATGATATTAATGCTTAGTACTTACAAGTGTCCATATAAATGTGCATCAGTAAAAATATGCAAAGATGAACCAGAAACATTCAATATTAATTTGTTTGTCCTGCTTATAATTTTATTAACTGTGTGTGTTTGTAAGAAGAGGTAAATAATTAGTGTATATTTTATGTTGAACAAAATTGAACACTGTATGTCCTACGATTATGAAAATAGGCAAGAAGAATTTAGAAAAATAGTACCCAACTTACTGGAAAGTTGAGCTAATATGGTTAAAACATTTAACATGTACAAATCCAAGATTGTAATTTTTTAATTGAATCCATAATTTTAGCTTACTAACTCGAATCAATTCTGAATCAAATATAATATTTTAGAACACAAGCGGAATATTTATAATAGAACTTTTTTCGAATCAAATTCAGATCAGATATTTTGGTAAAGTATGTATATATATTAGTCAAGTCAAATAAAACAATACCCTAATAACCTATTTTAAACCCTAATCCATTAAAATAAAATGTAAATATTGGACATATGACTTACATAAAATTATTTATAAAATGTATTGTTGCCTTCTGGCTTAGAAATGTATAGTACACTGTTCAATAATGTAAAGTAAGTGATAATGAAGGAAGCCAACCTAAAATGAAAGCTAGGTTAGGCCTAGATATGAGGGATATTAAACAAAATCTAGACCCAATGAATGTGAGCTCTGGGTCACCCACTATTCGTTCAATTTATCTACATTTGGGGTAAATGTACACTAAAAAATTTAAAATGTAAAATTTACCGATATTAAACAATTTTTACCCTTTACATTCATTTAGGTTCACTGAATAATGGGGAATGAAGCATCTTTTCATCAAATGATTCAAGTTCTTGTGGTAGAAAGGGGTTTAGTTAAGCCTTGAAGGTGTATTGGTATTGTATTTGTTCAACACAGTTGCACCAGATAAAAAAATCCTAATATTGCAAGGGAACTCCTTCAATATCCCGACAACCTTTTTATTTACAACCTATTTGGGTTGTATGCTATGTGTTAAAGATGAGAAAGGTTGAATATAGAGAAAGTATACCCACATTTGCATGAAGGGAGATTGGAAAACTATTTAGGATAAACCCTTCTCAACACACTCGACTATTATAAAGTGACATCTTAGACCATTTAACCAATGAAGTAAATCCTGTACCTCCTAATCCCCATTGAAACTTATGAGGAAAGGGGGCTAGAATGCCTCAAGAAGTTATTTAGAGGCAGTTCCTTTTTTTTTTCTCCTAAAAATGTTTACTTACACCCACCACCACCACCATTCTTGTAACAAGTGTTGTGACCACAGTATTAGCTTCATTAATTCAAAATGTAGACACATTCCTGCATAAACATAGAATAAATCTCTTACAGACACAATGTATGTAGGTGAGGCATTCTTAGAATATTGAATCAAACAAGTTAACATCTTCAACCGTGACTCCACCCCTCTCTCACCTACTTTTAATGAATAGGACAGGAAATATATGTTAAGCATGGTGCCTACAAACAGGGAAAACTCATGGAATTTTTTTATGTCAGGAAAAACAGGAAACTTTTGGGAACTTAAAAAAAAGGAGTAAAGTGAAGGCATTTAAATTCTTGACTTTATTCTGCACCTAAACATTTAAACAATAGTGACATATTTTGTTTCTTGACGTTAACAAAATGCATTGCCTCTATATGTTATTTTAACATGAGATGGTTATGCGGCATATGTTTTTAACACATTTACACACAGGGATTCAAATAATACTTAAAACATTGAATACTAGAAAAATAACTGATAATAATGTTTACCTTTAGTAGCCTTTATGATTGTTTTTGAAAATATGCAAATAATGCAATAAAGAAAAAATTTGCCAATCACCACAAAAAAAATTGAACCGGGAATTTTTTCTAAATGTCTGGAAAACCTGGAAAAGCCAGGGAATTTTATAGTAAAATTTGTGTAGTCACCCTGTAAATTCAGTCAAGTAATTTCTTAGGTGTTGGTGAATTTTAACATGGTTTTTTTTAAAGAATAATGCCCCGTGCCTATCTTGGAGAAAAATTTATCAACAAAAACAAACCATAAAATATTTGTTTCCTCCAGGATGCTATCTAGCCCTATTTTAACATTGATGTTTATATGGTTTTTAAATTTATGTTTTCTATTTATTAGTTTGTTTTAAGCCTGTATAAAGCAGGCTGAAGGCAAAACGCCACCCTCCATGGTTAATCACTAACATAACAGTTTTTTAAAGTTAAGGGACTGAGCTAAACTAAATCAAGATGATTATTATAACAGAGAGACACCGTTAAGAATTTTAGATTGAGTGATCATAATCGTTTCTTAAAATTTATTACTGTGCACACTTAAAATAAAGTTTAAGTATGAAAATACTGCTGTTAAACAAACCAATAAAATATTATTTTATTTTCAACTCTTTTAAGAAAACCTCTTTTCACTTTTTAATATACATTATCCATCTTTCCTGTACCTTTTTCCAATAATATTTAATTTCATTATATGATTCAATTGTAGTATATCTAATAAAGCAACAAAACTACATTATTCAGAATAGGAGTGATGGTAACTGTTGCAGTGGCAACTCGTGAGTTTGAACACTGGGGGTGCAGCTTGGTTTGTATGTGAAGAAAGGGGCAGGAGGAGGGATTAGTAGGAGATTTATGGGGAAGAATTTATATAACTTTTTTTTTTCTAAACATTTCATAATTTAAAATTTACTAAAACTAATTTATTTTTAAGATTTATTAGCAATAAGATCATTCAACAAAATAATAAAATGAAAATTAATCTTTTCAAGAAAGTGATATAGCCATAGTTAAAAATCTCTTTTTGTTTGTTTGTTCTCCATATAACTTATAACAATACTGATTTTGTTTTGTACTTGTGGACTGTAGTAAGTCTACTGTAACAGAAATACATTAATGACGACATAATTTGATTGATTTTAAAAATAAACCAAATAAAATTGTTTTTATCTATAAAATTATATAAGAATTAACAGATAAATCAAAACCTCTTATACATATCAATATGCATTAAATAAACATGGAATTATACTAATTAAAAGGGTAAAGCCAATATTTATTTTATCAGAATATTAGATTATAAATTAAATGCAAATGATACAAATATTCTAATTGCAATTTATATGACCATATTATTTTAAAATACACATCTTCTTTTGAATGAGAAGCAAATGCTATGGTTTTATATTTCGATAAAATTGTTTGAACATCGAATTACTAGTAGTTTCCCTTAGATTTATTAGTATAAAAATGTCAATGGAACTTAATTGAGAAATATTAATTGTTAGTAAATTAACAACATTCTGGTTTCAGTATTCATTTCTGCACTCATTAGATAAACATTTAAACACGCAAGAATACAGAATTGAATAAAAATACTACTCATAATTCAGTTCCAAGATAGACTGTGATTGTCGAGGGGATCTGCAACACTTGCAGCTCCAATGCTACGTTATCTCTCAGGTATTTCTCCTAATTCCCCTCTTCTGTTTCTACACTTAACCACAAGCCAAGTGGTTCACAGAGAGTTGCCGCGCCTGACACCTAGCCAGTAACATCATGAAAACCTTCATAACAGCACAATTACTGTCCGTAAAAATGATAAAATCTGAAATATGTTGAAAATAATTGTAATCTTCTGACTGCAGTAAACTAAAATAAAATGTATTTGGAATTGTTGGAGGCTCTGCAGCTTTTATGTATGAACCACCACTGAACTGATGGTTAGCAAAAGTTACCAGATCATCTTTCATGTATAAATACGCCAAACCATATGTTCTACAATAATATATTAATGTTGAGCAACTGTCATTTTTGGCAGTCAAAACTTTGAAAACCAAATATTTATCTTTTTGTACATTTTTTTTAGCACCAAACCTTACTACCTGCTTGAGTTATATACATCTAGTATATTTAAAATTATTATTAAATTTTGGCTATGAAAATAACCACTTATTAATACTAGAGTTTGTAGGTGGTTACCTCTGCTTGAAAACAAAGATGATGCACTAATAAAAATCCACTCTTCCTCCATGCAAATAGGGGTACAGTTCGTCTGAATTCAAACCTTACTCATCCCTAACTTATTAGCTTAATTATTACATATGTTTATAACCTTAACAGATAGTAAGACGCGGTGCTAAAAAAAATTGATTTGCCAGTTGACATGTAAGATTTTTAATAACTCTGCATATACTTTTAAAGCAGTAGATACTCTGAAATTTTAAAGAAGAAAAACTATACCCTAATTACTTTTTTTCCATGTCTTACTACTCGATCGGGCTACATGCTTATGTACTAATCATGCTAATGGTTTTAGGGATTAGGAAGGCTATATTTAGAGGAAATGTATCCACACTTGCATGGAGGGAGAATGAGAAACCCATTTAGAAAAACTACCCGCAGTACACCCAACCAAGGTCTTAACCTCAATCTCTCTGTCATCTGCAGTCTAGTTTACTACAATAGTAGCGCCTTAGAGTATGCAGCCACTGAAGTGGGTATACAACTATATCCCATTCAAGTCAGACCAAATAGCTGTAAACAAAACATGTCATCATTGATACCTGGGTGTGTTTTCAAATATGTTTTTGTCATTAGAAGGCACCAATGACTAGAGTCGGGTTGAAGCCATTATTTTACTAATCTGAATCATGGAAAAAATTATGCACATAGGTATTATAGAAACATAACTAAATGTTAAATCAATGGTCTAGTGTTTGGTTGCTATTGAGGCTGAACCAATGAAAAGCATTATTAGATATAGATATATTTTTTGTAACATGGAATTTTCTTGAATATATTTAAGGATTGGAAGATCCTATTCCTAACATTAATCCAATGCTTTGTTTATTATTTGGTTAATTTCTTTCTTTAGTTATGGGCCCTGTATGTAGACCATGTACTGATTTAATGACTTAGTGTGGAAGGTTGAAGCTCAAAAAAATTGGCTTACAAGAACCTAACTTCTCATTTAATAAAGCAACATTTTTCAGGGGAGTCTTTCATTGTTCTAATTTTCTATACAGTCCACTTCTCGACTATGTTGGCTACCAGAACGTCCAGTGAGTCGCCAAGACTGTTGTTTGAAAACATTTTCCTCGCTAACTGATAAACATCCCCCACCAATTGATAGTAAAAAGGAAAAGGTTGTTTGCTTCCCAGGTTTATGGTGAGTGACAAAGTTCAAAAGTTTCTTTTCAATAGACAGCTTCAAATATTGATTACTGGATCAACCCATTGTGCCATAATTTGCCAATGAGCGAAGAGAACGTAGGCATCAGCCTATCCCTAATCATGATTAGTATAATTTATATTATCAAAGTATGAAATGACACTAATTCAAAATTAAGCTAATTCGTAATGTAACCTTAATGTTGCATTATTGTCTTACTACGGTGATTTATTTAAATTTTAAAACATCCATAATGTTAAGAATGTTTATTCACAATTAATATTAAATAAATACAATTAATAGTTTCATCAAAAAAAGTATTTGTTATATGAGTTAGTGAAAGTCAAAGTAGTCTGTCATTTTCTAATTTTAAATATGTTAAAAATAGGGCTGGGGAACACAAGAAAACACAAGATACTCAGCCTCATGGCAAGGTTGAGTCCTTGGGCACTTTGGAGTGCTAGTTGCAATCCTCGATAACAAAACTTCCAAATGAACCAACTCACTTTCAAATTGTTTGTTGTAAATGTTACATGCTGGAGAGCCAGTTTCCAAATATGGCAGTCTGATCACAAGGCAATCTGAACACAATAATTCAGGTACCAACAATCCAGTCATTGTCATCCCCCACCCCTACCCCCTTTAAATGATCAAACATTTTCAGACAAGTAACTAGTCGGCAGTATTTAAAGATTGTTTACAACTTAACAATTTGCAAATAATTGCTTGAAGTTTAGGGTTGGTTTATGGAAAGAGGGGTAGGGCCGCTACCTGGACCTAGTTTTGTGAAAGACGGTTTATTAACACTATAAGGCAATCTTTGTCTGCTCTCTAAAAAACCATCTTTAAAGATAACCGTTTTTAAAATGCCTGCTTGATAACGATGTCCCTTGGGATTGCCAGTAGCGGTCCTCGTTGGATTCAAGAGCTCCCAATTAGTACAGCTATTTTAACCTGGAAGCTGTAGGCCTGATGTATGTTTAGTTGTGGGCTGAGCAGCTCTTTTGCCGATAATGTGGTTTATTTTCTTTACAATATTAAAAAGGTAAAATGCAAACTACACGTGCACTTTTGAATATAAACCATTTATATAAATAAATTAACTTTGTGGTAAAAATATTAACATAGAAAAGTTCAATATGCTACTACAACTATTTGAAAAGGGGGGAAGGGCAAGTACAACCTAAATAAGTGTTTTAGATTTATTTTATTTACTTTACATCCATTGCTGTTTCAAGCCTATGGCGTGGGTCAGTTTTATTTTTATTAAAGTCATATATTTTCCATTACTGGGTAGCTAGGTCTGTTTTAGCTTCATATGCCTTATAATCTAACTTAAGACTAGGACAGGCACAACATCCCATCCCTGGCCGTTAATTTATCACTATGAAATGGTAAACCCACATTTCATCAATGATAAAATTTCTGTCATGGTGAAATCGAACCTGGGATATTTAGCTCAGTAGACAGACACGCTACCAACTGAGCTAAGGTGTCAGACGTCTTTGAAATAAATCCAAAATGCCGTGAGCAATAATTATTAATAATTTATAGTAATTCTTTCCGAACTAGCACAAAGTTATTTAAAGGCTTGGATTCTGTTTATTTGTTTTCATCTTACACGAAGAGTAGCACATTATTTGTTTGCATCTTACACGAAGAGTAGCACATTATTTGTTTTCATCTTACACAAAAAGTAGCACATTATTTATGTTTTAAATAGTATACTTATATATATTTGGAAGAAGATATGCATAAATATATCTCACTTGTAAGCAGCTAAGGATGAGTCACTAAATACTAATGTCCTTTTAAACATTTGTTTCTCAATAACCTGTAAACAACACCCACTCACCCCCTTCTCCTTTCCACTCTATAATCCCTTCCCTCTCGCCAAGCAATATCAGTACAAAGGACCATGTTGTCTGCTACCTGAATTAAAACTGGTGAGTCACCACTAACTTCTAACATACACAGTTCAAAAGATCAGCAAAAATAATCAGGATCAAATTGGCCCAACCCTAGTTGAAAATTGATTATGCGGGCGGTGGTTTTAATCGGCTCATATGAAAACAAAGTTAAAGGAAAAAGGGATAGAAACAAATAAAAGAAAATTAAACTTAATATGGCTTTTTACAATGATAAGATCATATGTTACACTTTAAATTGCTGCTATTGGAAAAAGAGGCAATGACTACCTTTTGAAGAAAATTGATCAAGTGTCCAATCACCCAACATCAGGTTCATTCTATCGGTACTAATCCAACTCTGGGAGTGTGAATCAAGCAACTGCCCAAAAGAGGAATACATGAAACACAAAAGGAAGAAAAAGGAAATTGCCAAAGAATGTTAGGACACACAAATAGGAACATGTAAAAGGAATGAAGGATAAACACGGGAAATAAATATATTTGGTACACTTATTTTAACAAAATTTACTAAATGAAAATATATATGCATATAATCATATACATAAAAAAACTACAGGGATATAATTCTAAAAAATAAGTCTTTATTAATAATAAAAGATAAACATAAACCGATCTAATGTTTTATTATAAAACAATTCTTATGAAATGTTTCTGTCCATAGAGAACAATAAAATACAGCAGAGCATGCAAACTGTAATAAGACTAAAATATTTACATTAAATCCTCAGTCAAACAATCCTGATTAATTTTTTATTGATGATTCAAAGGATTTTTACAAATCAAAGTATGTTATCTTTCCTTCAAATATATAACAAATTGCAAAGATGGAAAAAAAAACTTTACCAAAATATTGATTAATACAAGTATTAAACCTTTAAATTATTTTAAATGCACAAAGAAAAAATTAGTGCCAGCTGCTGTATTTAATAAACTTTGAGAGAAGATTATAAGGGCAAGACCTACACACTTACCAGAAAAATGTAGGCATCAAAGTTAAAACACAACAAAACACATTACAGTACTTTTGAGGGCACATAAGGCATTGTAATGTCTTTTGTTGTTTTTAAATTGTGAATTTTTCTGTTAGTGCGTAGGTCTTGTTTTTCTATCCTTCTTTCAATGTTTATTATATATTGTGTATAGTATTTTTACAACAATTTTAGCGAAACTTTTTTTTTTGCTTATTACTAACTTAAAATAGGGTTTAATTTGTCATGTACAATCAGTGAGTGAGCTGTACAAGGTAAACAAAGAATACACATTCAAGGCTCTAAAAGGTTGTGCAATATCTTTTCACTTTCCTCAAATATATACTGTGTTAAGGTAAATGGCAAGTTTAATTTATACTTTTCACAAATTCCTCTATATTTGACTGCATTTATAATTTGTAAATGCAAAGTTAAAATTAAGGCTGTCAAACTCATTAGCTTTGATTCTTACTGCTATAGAAATGGTTGAGACTCAATCTTAATATCATGATTTTTTATACCTCGATTCTTAGCTAGCAAATGAAAGTTATAGCAGCCAAATGAAAGAACAAAATTCAGAATTTTATAATCTTTCATTATGACTATATTATTAGGTAGTAATTTTGCCATTTCAATTTTAGTACTGGCAAATTGTAAAATGTACTCATTCTGACCATTGTATTTTAGTTGTCTTTTAATCAAACATGGCTTTTTTTTCTACATACTACAATTAGTAGTGTTTTTTTCAACAAAATTATGGTATGATATATAAATAACATATTTTTTATGAGACTGAATGCTCAGAAAAAGGCTTGTAATTGTAAATGTTGAGAAATAGAGAAAAACAGAAATTGTGACATCCAGGGATGCAAGTGCTGAGGTGTTTTCAAATAAGTGAGTGATCCACCCAAGTAATAAAGTGACTAAAAGTGACCTTTGTGTAACTGAGATTTAAATTTTTTTTTTGCACTTATTAAAAAAATAAATCTTCTATTAAATCATAAAGTTAATAACAATGTTCAACTTTTAAAAAGGTTTTCAAGAGAAAACTGTTTTTTATCTTAAGTTTTTATGAATCAAAGATTGAAACTATTAAAGGAGTTTTAAGTTAAACACTTGTGAAATAATTCTTCTGCAAAACCTTGTGTTCCAGGTACCAGTAATATTTAAATTGCTTCTATGAACAATTTATTTGCAGTTCTGCATTTTTCTGCTTCTTAAATTCTTCACTTCTCTTTTAGTTCATCTTTTGACCAAATATCTTTACTCTCTTTTGTATTAAAAAATATGATTGCTTTACTTTTATATTTTTTATGTGGATATAATAGATTCTATGTGCACCTTGAATGCAGCTGTGATATTTTATAAATTAACCTAAAATAATTAAAATTTATAAATTTGTGGTAAAAAGTGACTCACTTGCATCCCTACATCTTTGGTTAAAATAAAACTAATGTGACTATTTCTTCAACTTTTTTTTTTACTTTGAAAAACCAATACATGCATATGAATATTAAACAATATCCAGCCATTTCCCTGCATATATTAAAATCTTAATTTCAATCTAGAGAGTACTTTATCATTAATATATAGATGGGTTGAATCCTATATTTCTTGAATCCAAACTTTTTTTTAAATTTTGAATCCTTGAATCTTTAGAAATATATAATTTGAGTTTAAGTAAAAATATTTCAAAGTGAGTTTAAAAAAAGTTGTTTAAGCCTTAGTGTTAGTGACAAATGATGTTTTGTTTGTCATGTCTATTACATCACCAACAAAGTGAACACTTTTTAGTTAATAAATTATATCACTACGATTTTGTCATTTTAGGGATTTTAATATTTTCACAATTACACAAGTTTATTTAATTCTTTTACCAAGTGCTTGGAATTGTAAAAGCAGAGTCAAGTTCTTCATAATGGTATTCGAGATAATTTGAGATCTTTACAAATCTTGGATTTTGAGAGAATTGAGGATTCAAGCGTCCCATCTATACATTGTTCTTAAAAGATTTAAGAGTGTTATGTATGGAATATTAATACTGTATTGTGATGTTAAGTTTACTAAATAATTTAATACTATAATTCAGTAACACTGAGAACAAGCATTTTAAAACATTTCAACCAAATAAACTGATTGATCTTAAAAATATGGAATGTTGGCGACTTGATCAGGTTATTTACTATCACTTTCTCTCTTTCGTTACTTCATGTATATGGAATAAATAATAATATTATAATACTTTACATTTTTCAATGTGATCTCATTGTTTCCATAACACAATAAATAATATAAGCATGGGAATTTAAAACTAATGTAAATACTGTGTTGCACAGTATGTACCACTGGTGTGTACTGATTGGAAACTAGAATATAAACATTATTTAAGTTAAGCGTTTAAGAGAAACACTTTAGAAGAAAAAAAAATCCCTTTCGTTTAAAGAAAGCTATCTCATCCAGATTTGATTTGTTTCTGCAAATTGTGAGGCTTCCCAAAGATTCAAGCTGAGCTCGTTAATTGAGCTCAGATCAAGATTGAAAGTTTTGTAGTCTTGTCATTTTTGATCTTTCTCTTGATGTACGTACAAATAATTTTTTTTAATGCAATGCTAAGTATAGACTATTTAATATAGATGGTTTTGACAGTTTCTCTTATAAATCATTTGGAACTGAACTAATTGATAAAATTAATATCAAATGTCACAATAATAACGAAATAGAAATTAAAGCTACTTTCGACCGGTAACCTAATTCAATACTTTTGTCAATTTTGAATTACCCTCAATTGAAGTTGCATTGCCATGACAAGGCAATGAACATAAAAATAGCTAATTAGATTACTAAATACTTAAATAATCATTATTTTTACTATATTTACATGGTCCCTTTCTAAAATTTTAATTTCAGTCAAATTAAAAATGTAACATTGAAAATACATATTGTTTGTTTTAGAACTTAAAATAATTAAATGGTGTATTAAATACATTCAACTACAAAACTAGCATTAGTTACTATTTAGTTATAAAAAGAATTATGTTGGATAACCTGTCTAAAATCAGCATTGATCAACATCGTAAATAAATATTTTATCAAAATTAAACCACACTTAAATAAAAAAATAGCATTTACTATGTGATATTGTCTACTAGAAAAATTATTTTACTTAACTATCTTTTCATTTTAAAGAATGAATATCAACTTTTATAAGCATTAAAAAGTAAATTTAATTAATTTCAAAATATTATTATTTCTGGTGGCATGTGCATAGACGAATGGAAATGTAACAAGAAGTAATCATTTGTGATTAAGGACTAATGAACAAAATATAAAACAATTCAAATTTTTAACTGCTTGTGATTATTTTGTTGTCTTATAAGTTGATTAGCGTTTAAGATTTGGGGGATTATTTTGGGGAAGTATTAGCTTCACCATACAAAAAATGCAGACTTTGCCAGTTTATGCACTTAAATTAAGAGTTCGGCTGTATTCTATATTCTTTTGCAATATAGCATTTCTTTTTCACTTTTTTTTCCGCTTCTCTAATCACTTTAACCTTATTGGCTAAGGTTAAACTTGTGTATGTTTCACATGTATACATTGTAAAAACACTGCAATTTACACTTGTCAGATAACAATGAGCGACTTGTCACTAAGAGACAAAGGTGCTAGAATAGGACAAGTAACATAGACCTTGCCCCTTCCATGCTGTGTATCACACATGTGATTAAAGCAGAGCCAAAATATCCCTTATTCTAGGAAAACCACTTGTAGCTGGTGCCAAATTCTCCACTTTCTCTTTTACTGAGGTAATAACTCTTAATTGTATTTGACATTACTGGGATTCTTGGGTTTAGATGAGAGTGTTAAGTTAGGTTTGAAATAAGAAGAAACCTGATAAAGTTAACAATATACTATATAAACTTTGAATTATCCAAAAATTTCCTTCTAAAATTCAAATTAAATGTTATTTTTTACCATTGATTTAAATAAGAATTTCATGGGGAATAAGGTGGGTTCGAATTAGCCAGATCCTACTGTATTTACATTTTAGGTTTGTTTTGACTGGTAACATTTTAAATATATTATTTTAACTTTAGAATAAATAAACATATACTCTCAGAATTTTAAAATTATGAATATGCTTTACTTGCGTTCAACCCAAATTAAAAAAAAATCCAAGCTTGCAGACCCCTAATGGATAGTAATGGTTTTTACACATTACACTAGAGATGGGTCAGATATACTTATCCACAAATCTAAGCCTGCACAAAGACAAGATTTTAAATTTTGAAGTGAATCTGAATACTTTGGTTACTTGGTCAAATCAAGTCTAAATTATTTATAATGAAATATTAGGCTACATTATTTGTAAATACTTTTTTAATTTTGTCCAATAAAAAAATAAATGTTACAACACAATCAAACAAAGTTTCTCGTAAGGTGTAAACATTATAGTTAACATGAACATTTTCAAAAATAGGTTTTCAGTAAAGTACTTTTAATTAAGCTTTCCTCAGAAAAAATGACACATAACACACAATCTGTTAATTGTAATAAACACTTTTCCAAAAACAATTTACATATATGGATTTTAAACAAATTTGATCAATTATTATTGACAACTATCAAAATTTTACAAATCAGTTATTTGCTAGCTGCTCTCAAATTAGTTTTAGTTGATAAAACATAAAATATATTCTTATTTATCATCAACTACCCATTTGAAACTAAACCTACAAGGCCATTTTAAAAATACTTCAGAGTTTCCTGACTTTGTAATGAGTAAATAAACTACCCTTAAACTTATGTACAGATTCCAATATTAAGAAAAAATTATTGGTACTGATAGAAAAAATTTCAAAAATTATCATATATCAATAAATTACTCTTTTTTCAGAAAAAAAAACTATAAAAAATTACCTATATGTATCTTAAATGCTTACCAGATACCCCCAATTTAAACCAAATATAAAACCATTTTTTTAAATATTGCAAATTTAAAAAATATACAGTTGTCATCTTAAAAACTCCCCAGATATATATTCAAAAAAATAATTAGAGCCACTTTGGAATTATTTTGATTTTTCAAAACTCACCCAATAAGCTAGCCTTACAGACTTTTGTAGAATCCACTTTTTTGGAATTTGTGGCACATAAAAAGGAAATATTCATCATAATCCCAAATTCTATGATATTCACAATTATAATACTTTATTTTTAGATGAGAAAGTAATAAGGTCAATAAACCGTGTTAAAATAATGACTAGATTTTAAATACTACAAGATTAATAAGTAGGGAGAGCTGGCAGTCTAGGGGTAAGGTGTCAGTCATCTGTGTTAGTGGTCCAGGGTTCAAATCCTGGTCCTAGCACAGATTTATCTGATTACAAAACCCTTCCCTCACCTCTGACAAAGTGTGTGTTTCACACTTTGTGAATGTGTGGAATACCAGGCCCAATCCCGTAATGTTATAAATCACTTCCAAACATGGGGCATTTATTATCAAAAATATTACGTAAAGTAGTAATTGGCCCCATTGAATTTTCATTGTTAAAATTTCACCCCCTCCCATTATTATTTCTGATGATATTGAATTTATACCTGGAACTTTGTAATTCTTTAACTTTTTATTAGCTTCTTTGACTTCAATAATAGGCTACTTGGTTCTGGGACTTGTGGCTCAGCAATATGAATTTCGATAGCCTTACCTAAATCAAATCCTTCGTGAACACTCAAAATTTGACTGAAGAAGTTTTTCCATCTACTCAAACCATCACACGTATCTGCCATCAGATTACCTTTCTCATATTTAGATAAATTAATCCCGGCCTATTAACTTTTTATATGTACGTTAATACCTAAATAAAGTTCCTTGATATTCTTATGTTCGTTAGTTTGTTCCATTTCACTAACTTTAACCTTTTAAATACTTTTTTTTTCTTCTAAATTTGGCATTGGCCTTCCATTCTGCAATGATAACTGTGTTTAAACTCAATTCACTAGGACTTTATGGCCAATGTGTTTTAGCTTCCCTCCTTGAGTGGTTTGAATCTAGAGGAACTGTAAGGGGTGTCAGTTAAACATATATAACCTTATATGGGTGGATAGTTATCATTTTAGAGTTTCAAACCTAGGAAACATTAAAGGGATTTTTACCTAAATGATATATAATGGATTTCAAAGGTAGATCATTTTAAGTTGTTTCAAACTTATAGAACATTTAAGTGGTTTACTCTTAGAGGAAATTTAAGGGGTGTCAAACTTAGATAACATTTAAAACTTAAAAGGTGTCAAACATTGGTTTGTAGTTACTTATTTTTTGCTATCTTCGGATAATTAAATATAAAACATCATTTTAAAAAACAAACTTATAAAAATAATGTCCATCAAAAATGTAATAAAATCTATTTGATTTGTATTATCTGATATTCGTTTAAAATTTTACCAATAAATTCAATAAAAAATGCTATTTGCAGACCCCTTCTCTATATTATTATGTTTTTATGGTATTATTATATTATTTAATTATTCATATTATGAATATTGTTATAGCTTTTACAAGTCTTACAATAGTAATTTAAAAAATCAATAGACCCTATATATTTTAATTTAAGACTATTATATACATTAATGTTATAATTTCCCGTTCCTCCCCCAATCTTGATATTTTGATTCATTTACCATCATGTAGTAAAAAGTCATTCCTGTCCATCCCTAGTTTTAGATAAAATGCCATATTATCTGAGTTTGGGATCCATGTGAATTTGTAATTTTAAAATCTATTTGAATCTTTCAAATACTAAATTTTAGACTTCAGGGTGTCTATCCGACTATAGTTTTGAAATTCCAGTATTTCCAGTATATGTTATTTTAAAGAAATCCAGTATATATGAAAGGTACTCGGATATAAACAATCCCTATTTCAAAATCATAAAATGATAGAAAAGTAGGGTAGGTCTAGGTGTGTCATAGTTAAACATATTTACATCAAGAATCAAGTGTATTGACGCATCTATTCTAGTACATACTAAGGATGGGACCATAAAACCCACAAGGAATATTCAAGGATTCAAGACTCAAATCACAATCATTTTTTAAATAGGTACTAAGTTTGAGTTATTTTTTAAAGGTATTAAAATAGTTAAATAGTTCCTTGTGGTTAAAACCAAAATAATGATAGGGAAAACCTAACAACCAAACCACAAATCATAAATTTACCATTTAATGTAAACAAAATCAGAAGTGAAGAAAAACATCCTAGTTATTGGGAAAGTTAAACACTTATGCTAACAATATTTTCTAAAATTTTAATTTCAATTAGGGATTTGATGGTAAAATGAAGTTTCAGATTTGAAAAAAGGTTGATTCGACCCATCTTTAATACTCGTGCATGCACGCACATTACATTTTTTGAATGACCTATACCACTGTCGATCTTGGTAGTCTTGGGGTAAAGTGCTCACCTAAGGACCCGATGTTTGTGGGTTTGAACCCAAAAGTGATTAAAGGCTTTTTCTTGAGTGAGAAAATATCAAAGTTCAACATCCTTCGGAGGGGAAGTAAAGCGGTCGGTTCTGCGTGGCATGTAAAAGAACCCTGGAAGGAATGTGAAAATACCTCTCATGGCAAAATTGGTAGGTCATTTCACCTCACTCATAACTCTTTATAGAGGTACAAATAATCAGCCTTGGTGGCGTAACTTCAAATAATAATTACAGCCAGGGAGTTTACTCTACCACAAAAACTAACTATTATCCCCACCACTCGTTGACAGTCGATACTTTCCACAAGTTATATTTTTGATAGTAAATTTGTTTAGTAAATACATAGTAATAAATATACAGAATATTCAATGAAAAATGACCAACAAAAATTATGTTGATAAAAATTCCTAAGAAATAAAGATAATTGCAGTTACCTAACATTATTAATAATTAAGAGGATAAAACCCCAAAACAAAATATTTTTTTTAGAATGTAAACAAAAGTTAAAATTCATTCAAATACAAAACTTTTTTCAATTTTTGCATTTCATGTTCTGACACTTCTGCCTCTTCCTTTGCTTTCTGCAAAACTGTTGTTCTTTTCACTTCTAATTTTCTTATTTCTTCAATTGGTGTTTTTCTTTTTTTTGACTTAACTCTACTTCAATCTTTTTCTTCTTTTCAAGCGCTTCTTTCCTCATTCCTGATGCATTCCTTACAACAGCAATAATCATCTTTTTTGAAATTGTCATATTTAGAAGTCCCCCGGCTGCAGTGACTGCATCATAAGTTACACGTTGAGCAATAAGGCTGTCCTCCTGTAGGTTTTCAACCAGACATTCCTTATTCACAGAAAAAACTTCGCTCAGCGGATGCATTGCTATGGAAGAGAACAAAAATTTTCTTTAGTGAAATATTGTAGTTCCTGGGATGTATTTACTCTAGAAAAAATATTCATGAAGAACTTATCAAGCTGATCAGAATTTGAAATTAATTTATTAAGGTAGTCAATAACTTCTTGCTTTGATACTAAGTCCAAGTAGTCTCTTTTTACAACATCAGCTTGCATGCTAGATAGTTGTTTCTTGTCTAGTAGGACTTATAACGCGGAAGTTATCCTATAGGTCCTAACAGATGGATTGAGCATGACTGTGGGAGAGAGACAACTAGCACTCTTGACAATTTTGTAAGAGAAAGGTCACTTATATAAAAGTTTGTTGCAGAGATTAACTAGGACTTTATGATAATCTCCCCTGAACTGAATTATCTTGATATCTTTGATTCCTTTCAAAGCTGCTGATGCTGTAAGCCCAATATCTACAGTAGGGAGTAATTTCCATGTTGCATTGTTTATTTAAATCAACAGCTAACCATTTTTTGGAAGCATTTGCTGAATTCATTACATCACATTTTACAATTATGTTCATCAAGTGCCCAAGTAGTTTATTTTATCTGCAAACATAAATGTCAATAGAGGTTGATTGCTCTATTATTCGGTGAGAAATTGCTCCAACTCAAGTGAAACTGACAGTATGAATCACAACTTTGATGTCAAAAGTTCATCCTTCACAAAATTGCTTAATGTTTGAAAATTATCGGATTTTGGAGGATTCTTGTTAGAATAAAAATATTGTTTTAAATACAGCAGCATTGGCATTGCTCTCTCTAACACCCTTGAGTTTTCTACCCATCTAATAGAACAATACTTCATTGGGAAAAGAGATGATCCTGTTATTCTTTGATAGTCTGCATGTCTTGTTGGAAAATCTTTAAATAAACAATATAGTGAGCGCAAAAACTGGTCAATAGTCCAACTAGAGTTAGCATTTGCTGTTTTGTAAGCACCATGGACAATGTGTAAGGAACAAGTTCCAAATTCTACTAACTCAGGATCTTGTGAAGAATCTTCCTTCGAGTAACTTTTGAGATCACTTAAAAATTTGAGGTTTACATTTGGTCCATCCATGAAAACTTGAAGAATTTTTTTAAGATCAAGGCCCTCGTCTTTTAGTGCAGATATAAAGTTCATTAATATATCTTGAGCTGTTGCATGACCTAAAAAGCAAGTTGTTAAATATCTTGTATGAATTTCATTTTCACTCCAGAAGTGAACAACAACATTCATATGGGTCTTCTGAGTCACAATATTTATGCTCTCATCAAACAAAATACAATAAAATGAGCATTGCTTAATCATACTCGCAAGCTCACTTTAAAAAAAAAAGGACATTGTCCATACACTATCACATATCCAAGTTTATATTTATGCATTCAAAATTTCTGGGCAATAGCACTATCGGAAAACATTACTTTAAAAAGATTACTACAAGAAGAAAAACTGCTAGCAGAAGAATGTGTCATTACTTGATTAATAGCCCACAATATTTCAGCACGAGAAACTTCATCTTTGACAAGGAAGCTCTTAATAGAACAACTAGGTCTAGTTTCAGGTTTCAAAACTACTTCATGGTCATTACCACTAAAATGTACATCTTCATGTAGGCCTACAGATGACACTGCATTTTTGGCTGTAGGGACCAAGTCCAATATTTTTTTGCTTCCACTAGCAGCTTTCACTCTGTCATCGTGGTTCTTTCCCTTGGAATGAGATCGGATTGAAGATATTCCCATGTTACTTATATCAAAGTTAGTTTTACAGAGAGAACAACGACCTTTACTTTTATCACAATTCACTTTTTGTAACTACAGCGAATCTTTAAACACTGTATTGTCCATCCAATCATCTTTAAAAGAGATTTTCCCTCTGAGTTTACTCATTTCTTCTTAAACAAAACACAAAGGTCACAAGATAAACAAGAGGGATTTGCAGAATACTCACACCAGGCCAAACTTTAGAATGGTAGTGTTTATTTTGGGCTGATAAAGGACTGGGGTGGGGAAATGAGAGAGAGGGGGGATGAAGTGAAGATCTCAATGAAAACTGTACTGTGCTATTGGAATGTCAATGTCAGGAAGGTACACCAATAGTTGGAACCTAAGCAGTTATTATAAGTCATTCACGAGCTAAGTTTACCTGGATGACAGCTCGAAATGTTACTAGAAGTAATCCCTAATATATCACTACACCAACAGCTGACATCTATCACTTAGGATGACTGTAATGAAAATAGATAGTAATATATTAATGTGATAGTTAAC
>CABFOW010002220.1:0-10971 GCA_902141385.1 Timema californicum | reverse complement strand
TTCCTCCTCTACCAGCTTTTTGTTATTGAAAGAAGTAACATTTTGAAAGAAATAAGTGTTTACAGGGTACACTAGCCCCAAGCATCCCTCCTAACAACATAAAAGAAGAGGCTGTCTACTAAAGAGCATAACAGTGATGAGAGTCACCAGTACAGTTCAAAAGATCAGTAAGCCAAATGCCTGCCAAACTACACAACCAGCATAGGCCCTGCCCTATAGTCCATTTTTTTTAAATTGTCCTAAAATGATAAATTAAGCTACTATCACAACATGTAATTTAGTTTGTTTTTTTAGATTATGGTAATGTGAACATTAATTTGTGATGTAAATAACATCAACCAAAATGTGTATTTTAACTTTTAATACTTGTAATGGTGAGTTTTTATAATAATCAAATCTGGAATTTGAATTTTGAATTTAAGTCAAAGCCTACAAATATTTGAAGCGAAGTCAAAGTTTTGTTAATGAGAGTCATACTGCTCAAATCAACTATTTACCAAGTGCCTAAGGAAGCAAATATTACATAAATTATACTTTTGTTTAACTAATGCATATCAACTTATTTGCCCTTATTTTAGAAATGTACACTTAGGCATGATTATTTCACTTTTATTAAATTTGAATGAAAACAGAGTTTTAGTAGTATATGAGTGAAATAGAAAATTATATGTACTTTAAGTACTTCATATTAATTTTCCTATACCTTCTTCCAAATATAATTTTTAAGTGTGAACTATGTTCTTCTTTTTATTGTAAAAGCAATATTGTGTTTGTCCCTTTTATATGTTTCTATACACCTTTCTTGTATCTTCTTCCAAATATAGTACAATTTACCTCATAAAGTGAAAATAGTTTTTCCTAGCAGAGAAATGTTAATTTTCTTTAATAAATTAATTTCCAATCATAAAACATGATCCTGAACATGTATGTTTGAAAATCATTTTTTTAGCATTCGCACACTCTTTACATAATATTTAATGACTAAGAGCCCACCTGCAGTTGTAAAGGAGCCTGCATCCTCATGTCACCTGCTATGGCCTGCAAGAGGTGTGGATGCGTCTGCTGTGATGCCTGATGGAGGTGTGACTGTGTCTGGTGGGGGTAGCCACCCATCATGGTGGCAGAGTTATTTTCGTTGTTGAGGCACATGACGGACATCTGGGATTGTTGTGAGTGGACACTAAGGCGCTCTTCCTCGTCTGGCTGCTGTACTTCAGAGATGATCACCTCTGGCTGGGGCTGCTCCTGGGCCTGTATAAGCAGGCAAAACTTGTATTTGTAAAATGTGGCTGAATAATGAAATTACTATAGATGTATCTGTCATATTCTATGAAATTGTATATTCCAAAATTAAAAAGAAAATGTTATGGGTGTATGAGTGGGAGAATTTCTCAATACTTTCAATTGTTAATCAAGAAATCCCAGTAAAATGCACATATGCAAATGAAATGGCAATATTCAGAATTTGGGTTAGAATCAGCTAGTTGTAAATGTACTAAATAGACCTTTGTCGTCTAGTGATTATGCCTAAATCTAAAGATTTTTTTATTGCTTTTTTTAAGAGAGATGTGTGAGAACCACTTTGTCAATTCGAGGTGAAAATATGAAAAAATATCAAGATTAGAAAACTTCCTTTGAAAGAACAAAAATGTAAATTATGTTTATTAAAATAAATGTATAGTTTATAGAGTTCCTTTTGACATTTGGGCTGGCACTTGCTTTAAATTATCTTATAGTTCATTCAAACACTTATGATATAACTCAACCATTTTTAATGCAATTAATAAAATAGTGATAGTTTCAATATATACCATATATAATTTAATTTTGTAGTTTAACAGCTTATAATTTCAAACTATGATATTGAAAAACAATATTTTTAACAAAAACATTTCTTAATGATTTGGGGAAAAAGTGCTGACTATTTTTGAGTCTGTACAGTATTATTAGGAATAATAACTTATCCATTCGGTTTGTAAATTTCTTAGGGCAGTTATTTGTTTTTCTATATTATTTTTTTATTCTAAAAATTTTAAATTCATTTTTATCTTTTGAGACAAGATTGGAATATTTTTTTCTCGTGTGACTTGTTGACTATTGTATTACTCTACAGCCTAACCGCTAGTTTTGAGAACTTTCGGTACGCCATTGAATCGCGTGACAAATTGCCGACCTCGGATGCGCTTTGCATTAAAATCATAGAAGAAAGTGATGCTTGTAAAAGCAATGAGCAGAATGTGTTGTCGGATGCCATGTTTGCAAAGAAAAATGCTGGCTGGCGCGATTGAAAAGACTAACCCGAAGTCAACAAAAGTGACTGGGAAACAGAGAGGCGTGCACGTAATACGATGTTTTAAGTGCCAAAAGCCTGGGCATAAGGCAAAAGAGTGTCGAAGCAAGGACAAAAAGGAAAGTGCAAAATGTGTGGATAATGTATGCTTAAATGTTCAGGCATGCAAGTCGAACAATCTAAACCGGAAGTGGTCTCTGGACTGCGGCGTGACAACACACTTGAGCAATGAGACAAAACTTGTTCGCGTAATGTATAATACCGGGCACAGTGTGCTAAAACTTGTAAACAGCGCGACAGCTGACACGGTGGGCTTAGGCATAGCACAGTTTGTAGCAAAAATATTCTGTGACAAAAGAAATGTACCGCTAGACAATGCAATGTATGTACCCGACTTGAGAACGAGCCTGTTGTCAGTCAGTTAGATAACGGATCATGGATTTGATGTTTGGTTTCAAAAAGACGGTGCCATTATACAAGACTCGAATGGGAATACTGTACTAAGTGCTGTCAAAGTCGATGATTTATACTACCTGTGTGAATTCAAACAGGGTGTGTGCACTGTCACTTTACTTTTGAAAGAAAACAAAGTTCCATCTTGTCACACAGACACCTGGATCACACTAATGCGAAGGACACTGTGGACGCCGTTTGTAAAGGTGTCGTGAAGGGAGTTGTGCTGGCGGATTCAGCAAGTAAATTGAACTGTGACATTTGTATATGGGGAAAAATTATAGCAAATCAAACCGCAGACAGGCGTCTTAGATGTAATAAACTCAGATGTATGCGGACCCATGAGGAAAACGTTCATGGGAGGAACAAAGTATTTTGTCGAATTTATCGGCACCAGCACCAGATGGTGCGAGATTCCATTCTTAAGGTCAAAGGCTGAAGTACTCAAAGCTACTATTGAGTACATAACCCTCATTAAGAACCAAAAGGGAAAAACTGTAAAGTGCTTGCACTCCGACAATGGTGGAGAATACAATAACAAGGAGTTTGATGAGTACTTGAAAAGACGAGGGATCACTAGAAGGTTGACTGTCCCATACAACCCGGAGCAAAATGGCACGGCAGAAAGAAAGAATTGTTCTCTTCTTGACGTTGCTAGATGCCTTCTGATGGAAGCAAATTTTCCCAATTCCTTCTGGGCTGAGGCAGTTGATACTGCAAATTACCTCCGAAATCGCCTACCAACAAAGAACTTGGATGGTAGAACACCATACGAGAAATGGACCGGTGGAGCGCAGGATGTGTCTTCCTTTAGGGTATTTGGAAGTGAAGTACTCTACCTAAACTGAGATCCCAGAATAGGAAAGTTTGACTCTCGTGGACAGGAAGGAATCTTCCTTGGCTATGCGGACGAGTCCAAGGTATACCTCAAGTGGTCACCCAAGAAGTGTTAAGTGGTGTGATAAGCCGTGATGTCAAGCCTCGTTTGATAGCCAACACTCAAATGGACCGAGAAGGAAACAAGAAGGACAAAGACTTTACACAAGCTCGACGATTGCCTCCAACGTGCAGCGCTGAACTTGATCAGCCAATCACAAACTATGAGGACAATGAAATGCATGCACCATCACCTCATGTATCAGGTGAAGATGGGGACATCTCTTCCACCCCTGATGACACGGCACCTGACGTAGATGTGCATCAGGAAATTGATCACACAACAAGGGGCCGTGGCCGACCAAGGAAGGTCAGGTTAGGTTTGAGGGAAAGACCGAAGAAGCAGTACCAAGTTATTTCAAATATGGCTTAAAATGCCGAGTAAGCGGAGCAGGGGTTTGTCTTGGAAATGCCCATAAAGAAAGCAATGTGCGGTCCTGATGCGGACAAATGGCACCAAGCCATCGGCAATGAGATGAAATCTATCGTGAGGAATGGGAAATAGATACTCGTTGATTGCCCTAGAGGTTATTGTTCTAAGGAACAAGTTCCTATCGGATGGGAAGCTTAAAAGAAAAAAAGCACGCTTGGCCACCAAAGATTTTAGTCAGCAACCTGGCATTTATTACACATACATATTAGCTCCAGTGGTTCGAATAGGTACCATTCATCTCCTGGCATACATTGCAGCCCAATACAGAATGAAGATTAGGCAATTTGATGTGGAAATTGCATACTTGAATGGACACCTTAGAAGAAGAGGTTCATATGGAACCACCGAAGACTTAACGAGAAATCCTTCAGGATGTATTTGATTCAGAGGGCCAGAGTCAGATTGGGATGAAGGTAAAGATTATGCTTGAAGAATTAAGTAGGGGGGACAAGGTTTGCCTCCTGAAGAAATCGCTTTACAGTTTACGACCAGCTGGAAGGAGTTGGTACCTTAAGCTGGACAAAACCTTGAGCAATCTCGGTGCGACGTCTTCCGTCTCAGATCCTTGTTTGTTCCATATTGGTTCAGGAGAGAAATTATACTAATTGCGACATACGTTGACAACATCCTAATTGCCTCCCATGACCGGAAGAAGGTTGCTGAACTTGGAAGGAGAATGGCCAAACACTTCGAAGTCAAGGATCTAGGCTATGCTAAATCTTGTCTGGGGATAGAGTTTAAGCAGACAGAAGGGCAGATGACAATGCATCAGCATGACTATGTACGAGATCTGCTTTCACGGTTCGGCATGTCTGAATGCAAACCTGTTGCCACCCCTGTGAATACAAGCTTGAAGTTGAAGAGAAATGAAAAGCAGTCGAAAGACAATCTAAGGCTTCTGTACCGTGAGCTGGTCGGGGCTCTTACATACTTGGCATCGACTACAAGGCCCAACATATCATTTGCTGTAAGCCATCTGGGGCAATTCAACAAATGCTATGGTATCGATCACTTGAAGGCCGCCAAGCATGTATTATGCTATCTAAAGAGTTCCATCAATGTGGGGTTGACCTATGGCTCAGATCCAGAACCAGGCAAAGGATTTGTAGATGTAGACTGGGGAAGTTGTCCTGAAGACAGGTCTTACACCGGGTATATATTCATGCTACATGGTGGACCGATATCCTGGGAAGAAAAATAAACTGTGAATTGTCGCCCCGTCAACGACATAGGCAAAATACATGGCTGTCAGAGAGCGTTAGGGAAGCCATCTATTTGCAGCGATTCGTCGAGATGGGTTTTGGTGACTTGGACAAGATGGCTATTTTCTGAGACAACAGAAGCTCATTGAAGTTGGCAGAGAATCCGATGTTCCATACAAGAAGCAAGCACATCGACATCCGTCATCACTTCGTGAGGGACGTACTCAAACACAAGGAACTTCGTGCGCTTCACATCTCAATGGACATTCATGTTGCAGACTTCTTAACTAAAGGACTGCCCAAAGTTAAACACATGCAATGCATGGGATCAGCCAAACTGAGTGATTCGCAATAGTGACGTTCTTTCGACAACCAACTCGAGGGGAAGTGTTGGAATGTTGGTATTCTTCTTTTATGACAAGTTGTGGTTGTTTAGTGTATCCATCTTTGAGCATGTGCAGTGCAAATCTTTAACTGACAATAAACAGTCGAGTCATGCCCGTTATAAGCTTGGGTCATACATCTGTGACTTCATCACTTGTAATTTTATTGTGCTGACTGATGTTTGATTTAGTTGTGTTATCTTGTTTGTTCGGTTCACTTGACCTGTGGCGATCTTTATCTAATAAAATTCACGAAAAATGTCCAATAAAAATAGTGTCTTAGAATATACTCATCTTTAAGTTAGCAAAAAGTATTTTTGCCTTTCTTTTACATTCTGTGCTAAAAATATACCCATTATAGACATAATGAAAATTTAGCTTAAAAGTTGATGTTAGTAAGCTATTTCTTATACAACAGTGTGTTAAAAATACAACTTACCCAATGTTTTAAAATACAGTGACAAAATCTCTAAAAGATTGTCATTTGGCTTCACATATATAAATATATTTTTTGGAAAACCATTATTTCTTGAACTTTTAGTAAACAGTGCTTATAATACATGCAATATGTGACCAAAGGAATATTGCACTCATCTTTAGACTATGGCCAGTAAAATAAGTTTTCTGGACCAGCACCAGTGAATCGGCTCCAGGGACTATTTACCCACAAAAATGTACTTACAGAGAACCTGTGGGGCACAGGGGTAGTAAAGTTCTTCATCAGGAGTGAGATGAGGCAAGGATCGCATTGCTATTACATGGGACTGACGAGACTGCAGAAGCGGCAAAGATCACTCTAAGTTTGGTAGTTGAACTCGATTTCTTGGATACACAATGGTGTGGAATATAATATTTAATGTCCTAGATCAATGGTTTGTTGGTTCAATGCGCTACATGTGACCGAGTTCTTCTGGTTTCTTTAGGAAGGTTACATAATGATCCTTCAGATGTGGGTGACAAGCTAGGCAGCTGAGTGAGTCTCTTGACTGCTTGTTGACATTACTTTCCCAACTCTGGCTGTGCATCCTTGAAGGGTAGCTGAACAATGTATCCACCCTCATTGACACATAATGTCCCTCACAAAACCTTGTCCAGTGATGGCTCAGTAGCAACAAAGAAATATGAGACACCATTAGGGGGAAGGAGTTGAGGCCCAACTGAACCAATGATGAACCAGCCAAATATGCTGTGCAACCATGAGGGACAATTAGATGAAGATGAATACCACCCACCATCAAAGATCTCAAGGTACACCTCTGCACCTAAGAGAATGTCTATAGGACCCGGTACATGAAAAGACCTGGTCAGCCGGTTGAAGATTAGACAACCCCAGAACCATATCGATAGAAAGCCTGATTGATGACATTCCAGATGTGATTTTGGTTAGAATGAGGCTGCTGTGATCAACTGAGGATCATCAACACCACATTATTTCACCTTGCATATCACAACCCCTTTGTTGGTTAGCACAGTTGACTCAGAAATCCCTCTAATTGGAACTTTCAAATTTTGACGTGGCAGGGACTGAGGGTGAGCTCATTCTTCTGTAATAAATTATTATTGATGCATAATCTATCAACATTATAACCTTCTGATAAGCGCTGTGCCTATCCTTTAACTGCCCTAGAGCAGTACCCAACAGGACTGTAGTAAGATGTTTAGCAATGAGGTGACTCAATAGCTAATTAATTTACACTTATTAGTTTATTTTTCTTTTTCTTCATTTTTATCAATTTCCATTACTATAAAAGAACTAGTAGTAAGAGAGTTGATGTGCTCACCTTTAGTCGCATTGCCTTCGTGGCTTGGTGAAGGATCCTGATGGGCAGCATCACCCTGCCGAGGCCTAATATTGCTGCTGTGAGGTTATTCACGCGAGTGCTGGTAACATGTTGGTTTGAGCTTAATGATCCTTGACTGTGAGTGTTAGTAGCGTCTCGACTACTTGAGACTATGTGTAGCAATGTATGGTGATTTTGATTGCAGTGTGGACACTTCAACCTTGAGGCATTTGCTAGACCTTGATTTGCAGTTTAGAGTGGCTTACATTAATTTTCCAGAAATTCCAACAGTTGATCAAAACTTGGTAGCTTAGTGGCAATGTACTCAGCAAACTCAAATATCAGTTGTGTGTGTCCATCTAATTTGTTAAGTGTCAAGCTTAGTAAGATAAAATTTTACTCACCAACTGGAAACCTTAACACCTTTAGTGTACCTAAGTTGTCCTTAAAAGTTTGCATTCACACTCTTTAAGTTCTGCGGCGAACTTGAGGTTAGACTCAGGAATTGCATAATCTTCTCCAAATGTGTGGTAGTTAGGGGCCTTACATGTTGGTAACATTCTGACAGAGTCGCCTAGGCTAACAGGTAGCTCTTTCTCATCTGACACCAGTAACAATTTTGGTAAACTTGAGGGCTCACCAGATGTCGTCAAAAGATATTAGAACCTTTCCGCTGGTGTTAAAGTTTTGTTGGTGTGAATGAAAGAGACGTGCAAGTTATGAAACATAGCCCAATCAGTGTTTATACCACTAAATGTAGGCAATTGAAATTTAGGAAATGTGGCTGGATGTCCATTATCAGCTCCTGAGCCGAATGAAGCTTTAATAACTTGTGCATAAATCACTTTAATCTGATAGTAGGTCATGTCAAAATCCTTAATCTGCAATGTGATTTGACATAGACGTGCCCTTTAAACCAGATCGCTGCAACTCTTAACTCTATATAAAATTCTTCAAAGATTTTTTTTTAATTGTTCTAAGTCTGAGCATTGTGACAAGTTTAAGTTTGGTAATGTCATTATGAACTTTTTCTGACATCTGGCAAAGTCTATTAACTCGGCACGTTATCAA
The DNA here is from genome assembly GCA_902141385.1 of Timema californicum. Classification (NCBI taxonomy): domain Eukaryota; kingdom Metazoa; phylum Arthropoda; class Insecta; order Phasmatodea; family Timematidae; genus Timema; species Timema californicum. The sequence goes on along the minus strand of CABFOW010002220.1, from coordinate 2,422 downwards.
CTTAAGCTTTGAGATGTGTGTAAAACATGATGATATATATTCTGAAAATTGAAAAATGACACTTGGACACAGGAATCAAACCAGCCCAGGTGTAATTTTTCAATTTTCAGAATATGATATCTAGATGGAGTAATTCTCACTAAAAGCATAAATAATAGCTTTGGCTATTTGATTTCATGATGATAGATACTGGCTTAAGAAATGTAAACAAACAATAAAAACTATGAATTTACCCTCAAATCCTTTGAATCCTTAAGGATATTCAAGAATTTGAGAAAACTTCAGAAATAAAACTCAATTACTTAAGAATTTTTTTTACAATATTTCAAGTGAAATTTGTTTAGAGCTATAATACTGCTTATTGGTGGTTCAGAACCAAGTATAAATATAGAATGAACTTAACAACCAGACCCCATAACAGTAATTTCACAACTTAACTCAATGTATTAATGTTGTAATTAATAGAGTACAAGAAAGAATGTTAATATTTAGTAACTATTTGTATTTTCTATTCTATTATATTTATAGTTCCTTGCATGTTCATAATTTACTCAAATAATTCAAAAGTAAAGAGGAGATTTGAAATTGAGATTTGGATTCAACCCAAATCTAATCAAAACACAACCATCTATTACATAAAGTTTTCAAACGATATATCAAACTAATGACATCACTAATACAACTGACCGAGCATGACCAATATATGAGAAAGAATAAGAGGGAGAAATATAACCAACCAAACAAAATGTTTCTCTTTCCACCCAAACACAAATTACATCAAGGAACACTGTAAAACATATTCTTGGCCCAGAGGGACAAAAACAGGTAGGTTGAATGTCACGTTCGTGTAAAAACTAAGCCCCCTAGGAGTCTAGAGGACCAGTATTAACAGGGAAACACAACGGACAGTAGGAAACAGGAATGGACAGAGGAAGAGCCAACTCACTTTCACTTTATCACTCCCAATGGTGTAGGTCTTGTCTTACTCAGTCAATTTAGTTAAGAAGCATGTGGAATCCCAGGGATGTTTCCATACCTGATTTCACAAAATTTGAGCTCACACAAACATTACTACCGACTAACTAAAATGGCAGTGCCACAAACCTGCACCAGCGACACTTGGCGGGAACTCTAAGCCTGCCAAATTATGATTACATAATATAGTGGGCCTACAAAGTCCCATGTAGGTTTTTATTGCCTCCAAGTTCAAAGTATTGTGAAAGAAAGGTATGGAATGACAGGAAACAGCCTAGCCTCATCAACATAGAAAACAAACTATATTAAAAGTAGACTTAAAGGAATAGTTAAAAATATACAAACTTTGGCTGTAAGTTAACACTATATAATTGAGTTAATTTGTAATCCAACACCTCAGCTAAGTCGGTAGTATGTCTTCCTACTGAACTAAGGCTCCCAGCTTCGATTCCCGGCATGGCCGAAAATTTATCGTTCATGAAAATAAGGGTTTACCTTTTCACATTGATAAATTGACAATCGAGGACTGGATTTTGTGCCTGCCCTAGTCTTAAGATAGATTATATGTCATATGAAGCCATGACAGGCCTAGCCAGCCGGTAGTGGAAAAACATATGACTTGAATAAAAACTGACCCAGGCCAAAGACTCAACAAGAGTGGATGTAAAAAAATAAATTGAGTTAATTTGTAATAATTTTTATCCCCCTAACCTTCCCCCATCACCCCAAACCCTACCCCATTATCATATAAAAATCTAACGAAATACAACCTTTTTTTTTAACGAAAATTAAATCATTTTATTTACCACAAATGATGGTCTCTATTCATCATGTTAGACACAATTGGCGAAATTAGGAATACAAAATACCTTCATAACTTAAGTTGGCAATCCAGTAGCTAACTTCCTGTTAAGTTACCAAATCTTGAGGAAAATGACCAAGAAGGCAATGAAATATTGAAGCGTTTGTAAATATGGGTTCGAGTTTTTACTTTTATTTCTGCTTATTATTTCTACAATTTTATCATTATTACTAAATATTTTGTTAGTATACCTCTTTTCTATAGCAACTTAGAATTAATGTGTGAATAATCAAAATGTTATGAGTAAAAAATAATAGTGATTTGGGAAATTTAATCTCAATGTTTACATTACTTTTTAAGCTTAATAATTGGAGAGAGAGAAAAAGTGGATTTGAACCATATCTAAATTTGATTTTCACATTTTAAACTGTAGAGTTCTGCTATTTTATTATCAAATATCTTTAACAGATGTCATTAACGACTTTGTTTAAAGAAAAAGGCAACTCGGGGAAAAAGGCAAGTCGGGGAAAATGCTCCAAAAGTTACTCAAACCTTTTAAATGCAGCCTATCAAGAGGAAATAGCCCCTAGGTTTGTGATGGGCATATTTAACAGCAAGCTCAACCTTGGAGAGATAAAATCAAGT
>CABFOW010002219.1:99642-109936 GCA_902141385.1 Timema californicum | reverse complement strand
CTCATGAATGATAGAATAAAATCTAGGTCAAGGGATTGGGCAGTAATGATAATTCTACTTCAAGTGGCAGCCATTACCTCTTTGGCCAATAGCAGCAATGTTAAGTGTGAACTGTGTTCTATTTAATTGTTAAATTCGTATAGTGTTTGTTCCCTTTAATGTTTTTCTATCCATCTTTCCTGTAGTTTCTCCCAAATACATATTACTATTAACAACAGGAACAATTCTAAAAATTTAAAATATTGATTAGTTATGAAACTTATAAGATGGAAGTGTCAAAAAAGTTTATTTGTTTCTATCAAATTCGACCCCTTACTATCTTTACAACTTAGATGCCTTCCTCATCATATTACATAATTTTAAAGTGTCTACACATTATTTTCATACATTTCTAAATAAATAAGCATTATATTTGGAAGAAGGTATTGGAAAGGTGGATAGAAACATTTAAAGGGGGACAAACACAATATGGCCTTTACAATGAAAAGAAGAACACAGTTCACACTTTACATTGCTGCCAATGGACAAAGTGGTAATGGTTGCCCCTTAAGAAAATTGATCATCACCGCCCAATCCCCCGACCTAGGTTTCATTCTATCAGAAATCATCAGGGAGAAGTGTTAAAAGTGTAACACAACTTCCTAAAAGAGAAAACCAAAAAACAAAAGGGGAGAAAAAGGAAAATTGTTTCTTATCCACCTTTCCTATACCTTCTTCCAAATATAATACAATTACCTCATAAAGCGAAAAGAGGTTTTCCTTATAGAGTAAATAAATAAGCAATAATTTATTGGATATTCAAATACAAGAGTTCACAAAATAGGTATATTAATTAAAAAAAGAGCCAACCAAGAGTACTAACTTTGTAAAATGTTGCTTTCGTAAAGAAATTGTCTGTATAAGATTTATATATGTTTCAACACCAAAATGGTAGCATTAAACATATATAAAACAAAGCTCTTTCAAACAATGGTCATGTAACAATTATAGTTTTATTTCTTTACAAAAGGACACACTAAGATTTCTGGCCATTAAAATTATTATGAAATATTTACAATTAACATACCTGATTGTTTCAAGTTTTATTTAAATTAAGCTTTTTTTACAAATGTTAGCTATAAAAAAAGAGTGATTGTTTATAATTAATTCTACAAACGTATCAAAGGGGTAGCAGATATATTGATATAGGCCTCGACATTCATAATTCATTTTTTTTAAATTCTCTATAACCTCTCATAAGTTTAACTTTGAATTAACCTATATTTAGTTTCACACTTGATATAATTATATACAACATTTTCCTTGGACAGCAGTCTGCTTGTCACTGAGAATAAACTAGTACAAAGCCAAACAAGATTAACACATAATAAAAAATTTTAGTGGAAAATTGTCTTCAAACAAAGTAACTTCATGAAGGAATGAATGATTAATTTTACTTCCTTAACAAAAATAAGGTACAATTAAAAATACAAATGTATTTGGAAAATATAAAATTACGAGGATTTTAGTTTGTAGAATTTTTTTGTCTTAGTTTTTTTGGTGATGCATGCAAAATGATACATTACTATTTCAACCATAAGCAAAGTATAGTAAATGGGGAGGGAGGGTTAGTTGTGTCTCTGAGCTATCGGCCGTTTCATCTTCTGACTCATCACCTCTTCGGCAGCCAAGTGTTCTCTGAACACTTGGACTTTGTTTAGTACATCTTCCAAAGCAGCGATCTGGCCAGTGAGACGTTGCATTAACTGTTTAGAAAAGGCTGAAAGAATAACACCAATGAAAGTTTATTATCATCTAAAGACTAAATTACAGAGACACCAGAGAAAATGTTATTACTAATAAATATTTGCATGGGAACAAGTAGGGGTGTGAAATCATCTTTTTCAATTCGAATTGAATATATGAAATATTATCAAAGCCGAATCGAAGTTGAAATATTTTGGGATAGTTTTGTGCTTGCAAAAAATTATATTGTTATTTAAATTATTTTGTACACCAAAATTACTTGGACTGTTTTACTGCACAATTGATTGAAATAATTTGTTTAAATATGATAAATTAAGCCATTATCTATTAAAAATGCAATTCCTTTACATAAAATTTCTTATATTAATATTAATTTGTAATATAGATGACAGCTCAGAATGGCAGTAATTGAATATACACCTAGTATTTTATTTGCCAATATTTTTTATCAGCAAAGCTTTAAAGCTGATATTTGTTTCGAAGCCAATAAGAAGTTTGAACCCCCTGCCTCTCCCTCCAAGAACAAGTATACTGTTATATTAGCTCCCTCAAAATGGGGCAGAGGTGTGCGAAGCTTCAACACTTCGACTTGGTTTTGAAACAAACATCAGCTTCACCTTTGCTTTAATTTTTTTTACGGCTTTGAAGCTTAACCAATAAACATATTGACTCAATTTATGTTCAATTATAGCCATTCTGAGTTTTAGTACATTACAAATTAATATTTATCTGGAATAAACCTGAAGTAAATAAATTGTAAGTTGTGATAGTTGTTAGAATTGTCAGATTAACCCTAACTATTATGAACAATTGTATAATAAAACATTTTCCAAGTAATTTTAATGCATGAGGTAATTAAATAATCACAATATATTTTTCCAAAAGTAAAACCAACAAATAAGAGTCCAACTTCGATTCGGCTTTGAATTGAAAAAGTGGACTTTCCACACCCCTAGAAATGTGTTTTAAGCAGATTATATAAATAATAAACCAAGAGAATAATGGAAATTTATGTAGGAAAAAGACCACAAGGGAGATCAAGAGATGGAAGCAGCAGATAAAGTGTTCAAGTGAGAGAAGAATAGAAGAGATTAAAGGAGCAAGATGAAAGCATCTTACTAAACTGACATAGCCACAGGCTGAAGACCATTGATAAAGATTATTTACATAATTAAACCAAAAATAACCTTTCAATTTAATGAATATATTTTTATATATGAAAGAGGAAAGGGAATAGGAACAGCTAAAAAGAACAAAAAAACTTTGCTTTTACTACAAGTGAAACTTTGTTTCAAATCAATACTTAATGTCAAGGGTCTGCGAAGCTTCGACAACTTCAAATCCAATATCAGTTTCTACTACACTTTTTTCGGGGGGAGGGGCAGTTTGGGCAATTATTACACACTAAAAATTACATTATATGTAAAGAACTCTAGTATAAAAACATCAGTCTTACTCTGCCTGACCTGAAGCTGTTTTACATAAGAGTGTGTTGTTTCTATCTAAACAATTTCTACTTCAGTATCACCCAATAAGTGTGCTGGCTATCCCTCCTCATCTAAACCATGAAAGAATTTAATCATTGAATCAATAAAGAGGTATAGAATAAAATTACTAACAGTACCTTCCACACAATGAAGAAAAAAAACATGTTAGAAGACATTTCTCTCAACATGCATTAACAATCTATTTAGAAATTTAGAATGTACAATGAAGGTCGATAAAAACTTATATAAAAGGAAGAAACCAAATATTGGTTTTACGATGAAAAACACTTCACACTGCTGCCAATGGATAAAGAGGTAATGCCTGCCCCTGGAAGAAAAAAACATCTTTACTACCCTATTCCCCAACCTAAGTACTAAAATAGGAAGTTGCATTACGCATTTCACTCCCCCTTCTGATTGAGTTCCGATATAATTAAACCTAGATAGGAGGATTGGGCAGTAAAAATTGATTTTCTTCAAGAGGCAGCCATTACAGCTTTGTCAAGTGGCAGCAATGTTAAATGTGAACGGTGTTCTATTCCTTGTAAACACTCAACTAGAGTGTGTTTATTCCTTTTATGTTTCTATCGTCCTTTCCTGTACCTTCTTCTAACTATAATTCAATTGGCTCTAAGTGAAAAGCTGTTTTACCTATAGAGACCATATACAGTATTTAGAAAGGATTATTAATAACAAATTGAGAATTTATGTCCACATCATGATCCCAAAGCACAACAAATCATGTCTAACTCAAAAGAAATAAAGGTATTTGACAAGTATTGAAAAGATATTTATTTTGTTCTTAAAGGCTGTTGGCTCTACAGTTTTTGTTCCAAATCAAGTTTTGCCCTATAGTCATTTCACATTCATCAGACAGTAAATACGAATGTTTGGAAAACTTTCTATCTACAGGTTTCTTTCACCATTGTAAAAATCAAACCATGCTGTAATAATTCCAAGCATTTATTGGTCTATAAGCACAACAATAAGAAAATGGTAACAAAAGTGCACAGTGTTTAAATTAACATTCTTCATAAATCTACGCAAAAAGAGTGAAAAAAAGGCAGGAAAAAGTTTACAAAAATATGTCAAGATTTAAAAAAACAACACTATACTCTCAAATTCAGTTTCTCATCATATTCATTTAAATAAATTAATTAAATCACGCCACCTAAAATTAAAAAAATACACACACAAATATTTTAAATGTGTAAGTTTTTTTTAAAGATCACATTCATTCTAATGGGCTATTTGGAATAAAGTACTGGGTGGAATCAAATTTTAAATCAGGGGGTTTAAGCCACATCTGAAAACTTTGTATCTGTAAGGTGTTGTGATACTCTGTAAGACAGACTTCATACTAACAAATTGCACTGTATACAGAGTCTTTATCTTTAGGTCCTTAGCACTCCATTAAAATTGACTCAACCAACTTTATTAGGACTAGACAATACGGACTGCTAAGGACTACCAATCACAGCAAAATAATTATGAGTGCGTGCATTGAAATGAACAAACCACTGCTATTGAAACAAATATTAAAATGAAATGATAGGTTTAAAAACTATTTTAGAAATATTTGTTGAAAATTTAAAAACACTGGAAAGCGTGACACCTTAAAACAGTTTTCTGAGAAATACCAACTTCTCAAGAGTAGTGTTGCTTTGATAGGCTAAACTTCCTATTTGTATTATTTATAAATTAAGCTTCACTTGCAAAATGTTCTAGACTATTTTCTTTCTAAGAGTTTAATTGGACCTGGTCTTAGCCATTTTCATTGGTCGGAATGGTCACATGATTAGGTATACAGAATGTGTAGAAGCAATTTCCATTTCTAAGGAGCATTAAGAACTTAAATACAGATGCAGAGCTTAAGGACTGCAGACGATGCCTTAGCCGGACCACCCGAGTGGTACTGGAATAGTTAGTATTTGTTGAAATAAATCACTTAAAAACATTAACATAACCTTAAAGACAAGCTTTTACTACCACGAACAGCTTCTTCAGATTATGAGAATAGACTTAAAGGTTGCAGTCCAATCAAGAACCGTCTTTACTTAATGTGAAGAAGCGTTTTGTAGTAGAGCAAGTTTGTCACTAAAAATGTGTACTTTTTTTAAATTTTGTATACAAGCAATTACTAAATTATCGCCCAGATAAGTGCTTTGGCTATTCGTCCTAATTTTAACCATAGTTATCTCTTAAATCAATAGCTCGTACAAAAAGCAATGTAAGAACTATATAAAACAATTTATCGCCCTTAGTTTTAGTCAAGAAATTACTACAATTCACATACAATATCAGCGCCAGACAGTGAAAATAAAAAAACACAAGGAGTATACAAATGGTATTAAGAAGCACATGACAAGGGTGGCAGTGATTGACAAGGTATTGTCACTTCTGTGTGAATCAATGGAGCTACTGCCAGAACTCACGGTACTAAGCTTGGCTTGTCCTTGGGAGCATTTGAAATTTTGCTTCAAGTGGAGACTATGACATCTGCAGAAACTTAGGCCGCCGGGCAGAAAAGATTTACTGTCACTATCTCTTAGGCTTAGATTTTCAAAATAACTGTTTTGACTGCATGAGGTTTCAGCATGAACACAATTATTACAACAGTGAGGACGTAAAAGCTTACAACAGGTCTTTGGACTTTCAAAACTGGTTTTATCAGAAGGGCACAAGTGCCTGCAGTTATAAGGAATATTAGTTTTTGGGGTACAATTGGGACTGCGCTCAGAAGTGGCAAAGAGGTTCCTACAAGCCGCGGGGGTTGAAGTGGCCAGCGGCGAGATACTACCCTCTTCCTCTGAGGGGAAAGGCGAGGGACGGGGGTAAAAGCGTTTGGGCTCACCATCCTGGTCATAGTCCACTTGCAGAGACATGGCAAAGAGCTGATCGTCAGTGTCCATCCACCTGGGGTTTTTCTCCATGAGACTCTTGTGAGCATCCAGAACCTCCTCTTCTAACACCTGAAGCTGGGAAACAGCTTCGTGGAAGTTGAGCATGTCCACAGACAATTCGCTCTCCTGCAACCCAACATGTCACAGACGTGACCAATACATTCAAACTACTAAAAGTTACGCTAGCCTATATAATTTAATGTAACTGTAAAACAATATAATGTAGGGCTGTACAAAGTTTCAGAATTTTGACTTGGCTTAACCAACACGAATAATAGGGGTCTGCAAGCTCCAGTTTTTTCATTCAAGTTGAGTATTTATAAAAGCTCCAGAGTTCAAATATATTCATAATTTTAAAATGTTAAGAGTATATATTTGTTTATTTAATTGTAAATAGGTATCACATCTTTAAAATATATACTAAAAAACATGTTCTTAAAACATGAATGACACTAATTTTTATAAAAATCAATACTTTTAGAAAAAGGTTAATAAATGGGAATTTGTTTTTAATTTAGAAATGACACATTAAAAACATATATTAAAATAAGAACATCAAGAAAAAAAAGGGGGGGCCTTATAAAAAATATAATTAAAATGGTTTCAACACTCATGTTTTAAGGACATTAAAATTACACCAACTATAAAAAAAAGTAATAAAATGAATAAATGCATGATAGCTTGGAAATGTACAATAAGATAAGTGTAAAAACACTGCACAGTAATCTAAGGTAAGTGATAGTGAAGGAAGTCAACCTGAAAGTATATTTGGGTTAGGCCTGGAAAGAAAAACACACTTCTCTCAATTTATTTTAAGAGTTTTATGAGATGACCTGGTGGTCTAGGGGTAAGGTGTCAAGACTCCTGTGCTGGGGGTGAAGGGTTCAATCCTCTGTCTCAGCACAGATTTATCTGATTACCAAACCCTTCCTTCACCTGTGGCAAGAGGTGTATTAATCACAACTTGTGAATGTGTGGAATGCCAGACCTCTACCATGGTTCGGACCCCACGTTAAACTGTAGGTCCTCCATTTCATCTCACAATCCCCCTCCCATTACACATTAGCGTAAATGCGTACAACCCGAATGAGTAGTAAGACGTGATGCAAATTATAATAATTTTAACACTTTTACACTTACCATTTCTTCAAAACTTCCACAGTAACAAATTGTTTTGAATTTTCAGAAATATTGCTTTTTCATTAATGTCTTTACATTTGAAAAATAGATATTTCCGAAAATTTAAAATATTGTGCAACAGTGGAAGTTTGAAAAAGTGGGAAGTGTAAAAGGGTAAGAAGGAAAAGAAGTTGTTGTGCCTCACTGTTTAGTCAACCCTTGTATCTTTCCTCCAAACTTGCACAGGCCGCACCACCCACCCCCTCTACTGCCTGGACCGCTCCACAGTCCATGTTCTCTAAGCTGTCCGTGACTAGTTCTCCACTGTACTCAGCGCTCATGAGAACTCCTCTTTCTATTGACTTGCTTGGTGGCCACTATAGCTCACGTTTTACCCCACCAATGATAAGCTCCCCTTTCTCCAATTGGACAAGGCCAGGCAGCAGTGGAGGGTATTCAGCACGGTGGTTCCTCGGTCAGAGGCCAGTCGGAGAGTGGGTACCCAACCCGGGTCCTCCATTTAAAGAGCTAATAAATTGTGTTTGTAAAGAGCAATTTTGTCTGAACCCTCTCCTTCCAGTCATCTTTTACCTCCCCCATGACTCACGTTGCCGGGACTCCATCCTACCTTGCCATTGCCAGTACCAGTACCAGTACCTTACCTCGAGACATCCTTTTGTTCCACCGCGACTAACGTTGCCGGAAATTGTCTCGCCGACCTTTTTCCTAACCCTACCCACACGGGTCAGAACACAACGCTGTCGTGACAACCAATTACCCTCGAAGTTGCAGCAAGGGATAACATTTCTGGCACCTAAATGTGGGACGAATCAAGACACAGGACGAATGTCCAACGGACCAACTACAAGACTCCAAAACACCACACAAGACTTCTGGGAGTTAACAAAACCCAGTGACGACCAAACATCTTCAGCAAAGACAAGACAACCTCACTAGAGACATGATGACCAGAAGTCAAAAGTGTACCAAACCATTGTGACCCCCAGGAGGGCACCAACACTATGTAAACTGCACATCCTGACAAAAGCCCTTTCATCACCTATGAATTGGGTGGGCAGATGAGCCACGTGACAACAAACCAGCCTACTGTTGCTCTACCTGCATTGAGCCACTGATGGAAATACGTTATTGCCCATGGTTAACCTGTACTGGGAAATATGGCCAAGAAATTACCTGTGAGGAGTGTCGACAATACTGCCACTACCAGTGACTGGGTTGGAGAGATGAGCCTAGAGACCTCAGTGGGCTCTTCTTCCGATGTCCACCATGCTAATGGTCCACCTCCTCCCCAGACAGAACACCACCTACCAATGTTCATGTCAAGCCCCTACCACCTACCAACCCTACCAGATTTTCACGGTTGAGGGCATGCAGACCCTACTACCATCACTCAAAGCTGTTAGCTCCAGCTAAAATGGGTATATGCCAGCCAACGGCAACTCAAGGTTACTGTCGCCCAGTAGTGGAAAATTTGCAGGGATAAATTACGACTTGGAAGAATTCAAACAACGACTATAGCACCCCTTTGCCAGTACAACCACCATAACCTCTCTTCACACATAACTATACAGGAAGGAACAAACAGACTGAGCCCATCGAGATATTCCAACGACACAAGATCCGACTGTATTAACGCTTGTTCCCTACCGCCCCCTCTACGGAGATTAATTCTTATGTTAATTGAACTAGTCTGACCAGGACTAAGACCTTTTATTCGAGCCCCACACCCGCAAGAGTTGGAGGAACTGCTCACTAGAGCCATATCCGTGGAACGAGATCTGGCCAAAAATCCTGCAACAACAACACGCCCCATAAAGAACTCAGCAACCACATCTGAACCTCGACCTCCAAGATGCTACCACTGCCCAGTGCTAAACAGACACCAGCAAAAGAAGGAAAGACAGGAACCAGGGCCACCACATGTAATCAACAGCGTGTATCCTTCTACATCCCGCACACTTCTCAGAGTTCCGTGTGAAACTCCTCATGGTCCTCTACTAGCCCTATTGGATACCGGGGCTACCGCTAATTCCATCCAGGGCCACCACATGTAATCAACAGCGTGTATCCTTCTACATCCTGCACACTTCTCAGAGTTCCGTGTGAAACTCCTCATGGTCCTCTACTAGCCCTATTGGATACCGAGGCTACCGCTAATTCCATCCAATACCAACACCTTACCCCTACAAACCTGAAGAAGTTAATCCCCACACCCATCCACCTGGCCAAGGTTGGGAGTGACCTCGCCATCCAAGACTAGATAACTTTAACTCTAACCATGCAAAAGGTAGAAATCAACATCACGTTCCTAGTGTCCAATGAGCTCCGAGAACCACTGATTTTGGGACAATTATGATTCACAGAATCTAAGGTAATCCTGGACTATAAGAATAGCCAAATATTATATGGTAGCCATGAACACCGTACTCTATACTGGACTACGAGACTTAAAATGGAGATCCCCCACTGTTCCTCAGGACCAAATCAGGCAACACGTCCCAATAGAACATCTAGAACCACTCCCCAGGCTACTGGACCAACACCAAAAAGTCTTCCACACTCAACGACCTCTATGTATAGCACGCAGCATCAACTATCAAATTTGACTTAAAGACAATGAAAGCCCCAGCCAAGAAAAAGCCCATAGAGAAGAACGGGTGCAAGGAAATCAAACGACCTATCCACAAAGGTACCCCCAACCTTCATCACGGCACACCAAACACTTCCAGAACGGTGATCTATTATTATTATTATGATTATTATTATTCGCCCCGCATCTTACTACCCGTTCGGGTTATAGGCACTTACGCTAATGTGTAATGGTAGGTTGATTGCGAGATGAAATAGAGGACCTACAGTTTAATGTGGAATCCGAACCACGGCGGAGGCCTGGCATTCCCCACATTCACAAGATGTCTTGTCAGAGGTGAAGGAAGGGTTTGGTGATCAGATAAATCTATGCCAGGACAGAGGATTGAACACCGGTCGCCAGCACAGAAGTCCGACACCTTAACCCTA